>CM046040.1:43649103-43668597 GCA_025215565.1 Flaveria ramosissima
TGCCGGGACCTGCTCACAAGCCCCCCGACTCATGTTCGAAGACTGACACAACACTGGGATACGCGACAAAGATCCCATATGAGTCAACCACAGGGATGGAACTCCATCCGAGTCTGCTGCAACACGAGGTCGCTCACCTCATCATCTCGTCTCGTGCAATATCCCCGACTCATGTCCAAAGACTGATACTGTGCCGGGGCCTGATAAACAAACCCCCGACTCATGTCCGAAGACTGACACAGTACCGGGATACGCGACACGGATCTCATCATCCGTCACTTTCATCATATGCAATACTCCCGACTCATGTCTGAAGACTGATACTGTACCGGGGCCTACTCACAAACCCCCGACTCATGTCCGAAGACTGGCACAGTACCGGAGCATGCAACAAGAACCTCTTCCGAGTCTTTTGCGACACAGAGTCGCTCACCTCATACATATGCTTGCAAGCCTTTCATTCGTTCATTCATTAATTCATTCATCATTCATTCATTAATGCACGCATTCATTCATTACGTTCCTTTTTTCATTATCTTTCACTTTACGTTACATAATACTTTCATTACATTCATTAACGTTCAACGCAAAGCCAAGGAAAGATAAACATATCAAGCAACGAACATAAACATAAACATATATACACCACATCATCATACATACGCATCAATCATACATCACATCACACACATCATACATACTATGCATCACACGCACCGCCGTGCCTAACATAACATAAACATCATGCATATCATTATCATCTCCATCAACATTATCATCATAATCTCATCATCCTGTACTTTGGTGATTTCCTTATCCCGAGGAATTAACTTCAATTATTTTCTTTGGAATGACATTTCACAAATGACATGATCTCACCAAAATAGGATTGAAACCCGTACTTTGGTGACAAATGTCAATCTTCGATTGTTTTCTTGCTATTATGAAATTCAATCATCAAGATAGGCGTGAATTCCATACCTTGATGATAATATCATCTTTATGAATTGTATTTGTTCAAATGAGACGACTTCATCAAAGTAGGAGTGAATTCTGGATTTTGATGAAGAAGTTCATCTTGTTATATTTTGTTTTTGTAAAACTTCACCGTTAAGATAGGAGTGATTTCCCTTACCTTAATGGTGAGTTACCTCGTCTTATTTCTGTGGATCCTCAACAAGGAGTTGGGATCGAACTTTTTGATTGGTAAGTTAGTGGTCATACCTTGGGAATACACCATCAAGTTAGGAGTGAAAACCACACCTTGATGACTATTCTCATTTCTTGATCTCCAACTTACCAAGGTTTTAATCAAGTGACAAGAAACATGTAGTAACTTGAAGGGTGAACCATGTTAGTGTTTGGACCTATCAAGCCAAAGCATGATTTCTGAACTTGAAACGAGACCCGATCACTCTAGGTTGATTTTGATTCCGAGCTTGGAGCATTTGAATTCTTAAATCGATTTCTTTCCCTTTATCTTCATGTTTTGACTCGATCTAGCTACATCGAACCATTTATTTCTTACTTATCAACTTTCATTTTGAGTTATCATCAACATATGATTGTGTGATGGTAGCCTTCTTAAACAATCTTTCTGCTAAATAAAGGCATTATCAACTTGTGTTCATGTCTTTCTAACTTTCTCAGATGTGCTTATGGGTTTGATGAACTGCGTATGCAAACTGTACTTGGAAACTTGCTACCTTGCAAAACATGTTTACAAATACTTTTCTTAATGTTTGCGTCATTTCTTGAATCGCTTTTGAACCCTTAACCTTGAAAATCATTGAAATTATATCTTGGTTTTGAACAACAAGACTTGTTATTATCCTCATTGCGATGTGGATATAAAGGTTCATAAAATTCATAATTTGTAGTCATGGGTTTGGCATAAAAGAAATGACATAACTTGGCATGTGTCCAAGTTTCTTACCTTCACATATGACAAAACCTAACCCCCATGTTCCCGGGAATCTTCTGCTCAATTTCTCATCACCGAATGTCTCTTATTTTGGATGTCATACTGAAAATTGATGTATTATAGACCAATTGACTAATCTCATATTGACTCATGTGAGATAATGGGTCGATAAATTGACTTGTATCTAACTCAAGAATTCGTATACCGTAGTATGGCGTTAAAACATCTTTCGTTATTTTGGATGAACGATTCGTTTTCTACTTTTAATAATGTTTCTAACCATCGTCGTGAACTTATTCCAAAATCTTCGCATATCGTATTATTCATAGACCGATGATTGGTCAAAGGAGAGATACATATTCACAAGATATGCGTTAAGATCGTTTCATATAGTGACGTTTGGGATTCTTAAATCCTGACGGTTAACCTTTCTTATCATTGTTGGTCCTTTATTGATTTCTAGACATCATTTTACTACGAAATTATATTCTAGAAGTTGTGACTTATAAATCTAAGGTACCACGGTAACTCGTCATCGTTTTCCAACGTTTCATCTCAAAACGTCTCGCGTTTATTATGTTAAGAATCTTGTGAGATTCCATAAAGTGAAGCGTTCCACCTGTAATCAAACGTCAAACACTGATCGCTGAACACTTACCTTTCATTATGACTCCTTTTGTTCATATAAGTTCATTCTTAATTTCGGGACGAAATTCTTAAAAGTTGGGGAGACTGTAACATCTTGAATTTTTCGTTAAATTAAACGTTAGCATCGTAAAATTCTTGTAAGGGCTATAGTTGGCATATATGAAAATTAAGGGTTACTTATGGATTGGTCGTAATTTCCTCTAAATTGGAATATAATAGTGATAATTATATCATATTAAATAAATAACTATAATAATAATAATAACAATAATAATGACAATGATGACAATATTAATAATGGTAATAGTAATAATAATAATAATATTTATAATAACTAAGAAAAATGATAATAATATCAATAATAACAACTTGTAAAATTTAGTTAAACTTAAAAAGAGAAGTCTAGGGGGCTTTATTGTCCATTTAGAAACTTAAAACATAAGTCCTCTCATGAAATAACAAAAGAACGAAACTTCAGGGACCAAGGTTGACAACTTAAGAATCTTGAAACCAAATCCCCCCCCCCCGCTTTTCCGGCCAATGCCCGGCCAACATCCGGCCACGGCTCCGGCGAGTCTTTGAACACCAAAATCGACCGTTTTTTTGAACCAAAACCGTTCCAAAAGCTTCGTGAAGATGATTCGAACCCTTAATGATCATTAATTCAGGTTGAAACGCCCAATTTTATGATGAAATTCCCCGAAACCGAAACATTGTTTAACTCCTAACCGTTCAACGTACGTATCGTGTTAATAACTCAATTAATGGAATCCAAAACCATCGATTAACCAATCCTAACACATCCCTATTCGCATTTCCATCTAAGAAACACACAAACAAAGCCAATTCTTTAGCAAACTTGTCGTGACCTGCAATTGTACGAACACCACCATCCGAGCTTCCAAACTCAAATTAAACAAAGGGCTTTTCATCATTAGAGCTCTTGGAAGCTTGATGTGGAACGAATTCGGTTTTCATCAGCAATTTCAACCTGAACGAGTTGCGACCTGGCCGCGACCCGTTTCTACCTGTTCTTCATCAATTCGTTTACAAATCGGGTAATTAAACACATACACACACTCGATTCCATCTAGGGAACAAAAACCCTAAGTTTAATTCCATTAACAACATCAATCTGATGTTCAATTGGATTCAATTCGTTTCTAGGGTTTATATCGATTTGGGGGATTTCTTAATTAATGGATGTATAAGATTATTTTCGAAAACTAAACAGATTGGGGCTTTAGCCCAACTGGTAATGACTCCCGACTCTAGGCAGGAGGTCCTGGGTTCGAACCGGGCCTCTGCCAACCTTTTTATTTAATTAATTTTTTTACATTTCTTTTATTCTAGAAACTATTATTATACTAATTAATCTAAGAAAAATTATTTTGTTAACTAAAAGATTTCTGAAATTATAAACTAAATTTTAAAAGGTTTAAAAACTTATGTTTATTTTTAAATTTAATTATTACTTTGTAAAAGGTAACAAAAATAATAAAAATATATTATTAGTTATTTTATGTAATTTAAATGTTATAAAACTATATTGGTTCAAATGTAGATTATTTTAAACATTATAAATCTACATGTTTTAAATAAATAATTATTAAAATAGTTATTTTAATAGTTATCTAAATAGTTAATTATTCATCTATTATTTAATTATGTTATATCATAATTAGTTAGTAAATTCATTTCTTAAACTCTTATTTAAATTCATGAATTTATAAAATAATACCATTTTCTATTTAAGGCTTTGATATTATAAGACCTTTATAAAAATCAATTAAAAGTTTAAAAATATAAAATGATTTCGAATAACTCTAAACCACTTTTGCAAGTAATTTAAATAATTAATTACTCAATTAATTATTTTGATAAAGTTTTAAATAAAATCTCTAGGTTTATTATTTCTTCCGCAATGCTATACTTAATTAATTCTTGTTAATATTTAAGTAATGCTTATTGTACAATTTCGCTAATGATTATTATTGTTTCATTATAATCATTCATCTTTATGAAAATAAAATATAATTAGCTATTATTTTATTTACCCAAATTATTAAAACCACAAATTAAAGTTTGAAACCCTAGTTCACGTTTATTCGTTAATCTTACCTTTAAACTTAACATTGGAATATATATACATTAGGTATCTTGTAAAAAGGAATCGTTGGAGCATCATTAATTTCTTATTATCATCTTATTATTTCATGTGAGTATTTCCATACCCCTTTTTGCTTATTTTCACACTTTGGGGTGAAACATGTTAACTTATCATTGCACTTGTAAACTTATTTAAGACTTGTAATCTTTATGGCAATTCATCATGCAAAGTTGTGGTTAGCTGAACTTTTATGGTTACCATGTTATGGCGTTATATGTACAACCATTAACTATTGCTAGCCCAGCGAAGTCATAGATCTATGGCCAGACAAGCCTGCTTTGGTTGATCCAAGTACACTTAGCTGATCGTATAATCTTGTAAACGTTTGAGACTTGTAAAACTTTGTCGAGGTTTGATTGTTGCATTGTTCATAACATCCCTAATCACTTTATTCACTAACTTATGACTTGAATTGCCATCTTTTATATAATCTATGTATTAAAAACTATGGAATGCTCACCAACATTTTTTATGTTGACCTTTTATTTTTAACATGTTTCAGGAATACCTCAAGTATGTGTTCTACTCTTTGAAGCTTATCACATCTAGGATTGGACCTAGAGAAAAAATGGATGATCATGTTATTTGTAGCATTTGTACATGATGTATTCTTTGTTGAAAGTTTTTCTTGTAATGTTACAATTGAATCTTGTGATTAATATATTTGGATTTAATAAATAGCATTATGTGGCTGTGAACAATCTTAACCCTCACATCTCGACGTTTCCGCCGTCAAGGTTGGGGTGTGATAGATTGGTATCAGAGCCCATAACTATAGGGATTTAGGTTATTAGAAATGGTGACCTAGACTATAGTTGCATGAACCTCATAGAAAGAACCTTATAACCTTGTGTTTACTTATTGTTGCATGTCACATGATGCTATTTACTTAGGGATGCCTTTTGTGCAATATGATGCCCTTAGATAGGTGTGCCTTATAATTAATTACCTTGGTTACTTGTCTCCCTAAACTTAACTTTAACTCTTTGATTCTCCCCGACAAATGAACTTCCTAAACCTATTCTCAACGACATGTGGAATCTACACTTATCATCGTGGGTTCAATTCCTTAGACTCTATGTCTAATCTATGAAAATCTCATCAAGGTTTTGATTCTATGAACCAAAGAAATTTGTATGACACATAGACACCTGTATTCTGGATTTCCTGGCAAAAGGCCTTCGGTCTAAGGCAAGCATATCATATAAATCTCATTGCGAGACTAGTTATGCTTACCTGGGGATTTCTGGGATGAGTGATAAACTATGGTCAACATACACAAGTTTCTAAGGCAAATAGGTCAATTTACCTTGACGTGTCAACGATCCCAAATGGTAATGCGTTATCAAATGGAACCATCCTCTTTGTATCTTAAAAATCTTTGATTCCTTGAACTGGTATCTCTTCATTCTTATCATACATAATGTTCCTGTTAATATTGAACCTATCCTACATTTCAACTCTTACGTTTAAACACCGTTACACGTTGAGCGTTTCATGTAACTATTACTATATCTTGATCAACGTGAACATGGATCTTAATATACCCAAAGATATTAGGAATCTAAACCGAATGGTCATCAAAAACTTTAAACCGTTACTTATGGTTCTCAAGTCTTCTTAAGGATGTGTCCCATAACTAAGAACATGCAATGCTATAGGTGGAATTCCTACATCTCGGGATACTTTGTCTAGGCAAAGTGTAAATGGTGATTTGACTCGATCATTGAATCCATTACTTGACTCGAAACCCTTGAGATGAGTGATCGCTTATAAGTACGCATGTCTTTAATAAGGTTATGGCTGATCTCATATCTTGAGAAGTCCATGTATTCCCTTCGATTGTGAATCGAATGTTCAAATCTCATTATGATGTCGAATCATTCTTGTCCTTGATTTGCCTTCCTGATTTAAATTATTCAAGATTTGAACACCATCGTAACAAATTCTGTTATCTCGAACTTTGATCTTAAGCTTGTAAGCATGATTTTTCCTTTTGTTACATTGATGTAACTTGAAATTTTCCGAATTTCTAATTGATATTATTTTCCTTTCGTCGTTAAGTCAAACTCCGTACTGTCTGCACCGTGAGAGATGCAAGTGTTTGCAAGCCAACCTATGACTAAGAACACTCGTATCTCTAAATGATTCTAACTAATCAAAACAGGGGTGATTCCCTTACTTTGATGATTCTCTATTCGTTTCGATAAATGGTTTCCAATTGTGATTTATAAAATTTCATCCTCTGGATCGGGGTGGGGTGATTTCTTATCCCGAGGAATTGACTTCAATTATTTTTCTTGGAATGGCATTTCACAAATAACATGATCTCACCAAAATAGGATTGAAACCCGTACTTTGGTGACAAATGTCAATCTTTGATTGTTTTCTTGCTATTATGAAATTCAATCATCAAGATAGGCGTGAATTCCATACCTTGATGATAATATCATCTTTATGAATTGTATTTGTTCAAATGAGACGACTTCATCAAAGTAGGAGTGAATTCTGGATTTTGATGAAGATGTTCATCTTGTTATATTTTGTTTTTGTAAAACTTCACCGTTAAGATAGGAGTGATTTCCCTTACCTTAATGGTGAGTTACCTCGTCTTATTTCTGTGGATCCTCAACAAGGAGTTGGGATCGAACTTTTTAATTGGTAAGTTAGTGGTCATACCTTGGGAATACACCATCAAGTTAGGAGTGAAAACCACACCTTGATGACTATTCTCATTTCTTGATCTCCAACTTACCAAGGTTTTAATCAAGTGACAAGAAACATGTAGTAACTTGAAGGGTGAACCAATGTTAGTGTTTGGACCTATCAAGCCAAAGCATGATTTCTGAACTTGAAAGGAGACCCGATCACTCTAGGTTGATCTTTGATTCCGAGCTTGGAGCATTTGAATTCTTAATCGATTTCTTTCCCTTTATCTTCATGTTTTTGACTCGATCTATACTACATCGAACCATTTATTTCTTACTTATCAACTTTCATTTTGAGTTATCATCAACATATGATTGTCCTGATGGTAGCCTTCTTAACAATCATTCTGCTAAATAAAGGCATTATCAACTTGTGTTCATGTCTTTCTAACTTTCTCAGATGTGCTTATGGGTTTGATGAACTACGTATGCAAAGTGTACTTGGAAACTTGCTACCTTGCAAACATGTTTACAATACTTTTCTTAATGTTTGCGTCATTTCTTGAATCGCTTTGAACCCTTAACCTGAAAATCATTGAAATTATATCTTGGTTTTGAACAACAAGACTTGTTATTATCCTCATTGCGGTGGATATAAAGGTTCATAAAATTCATAATTTGTAGTCATGGGTTTGGCATAAAAGAAAAGACATAACTTGGCATGTGTCCAAGTTCTTACTTCCATATGACAAAACCTAACCCCCATGTTCCCGAGAATCTCCTGCTCAATTTCTCATCACCGAATGTCTCTATTTGGATGTCATACTGAAATTGTGCATTATAGACCAATTGACTAATCTCATATTGATCATGTGAGATAATGGGTCGATAAATTGACTTGTATCTAACTCAAGAATTCGTATACCGTAGTATGGCGTTAAACATCGATCGTTTATTTTGGATGACCGATTCGTTTCCCTACTTTTAATAATGTTCTAACCATCGTCGTGAACTTATTCCAAATATTCCATATCGTATTATTCATAGACCGATGATTGGTCAAAGGAGAGATACATATTCACAAGATATGCGTTAAGATCGTTTCATATAGTGACGTTTGGGATTCTTAAATCCTGCGGTTAACCTTTTTTATCATTGTTGGTCCTTTATTGATTTCTGACATCATTTTACTACGATTATATTCCAGAAGTTGTGACTTATAAATCTAAGGTACCACGGTAACTCGTCATCGTTTTCCCAACGTTTCATCTCAAAAAACTCTCGCGTTTATTATGTTAAGAATCTTGTGAGATTCCATAAAGTGAAGCGTTCCACCTTAATCAAACGTCAAACACTGTTCGCTGAACATTTACCTTTCATTATGACTCCTTTTGTTCATATAAGTTCATTCTTAATTTCGGGACGAAATTCTCAAAAGTTGGGGAGACTGTAACATCTTGAATTTTTCGTTAAATTAACGTTCCTTGTAAGGGCTATAGTTGGCATATATGAAATTAAGGGTTACTTATGGATTGGTCGTAATTTCCTCTAAACTGGAATATAATATGATAATTATATCATATTAAATAAAGAACTATAATAATAATAATAACAATAATAATGACAATGATGACATATTAATAATGGTAATAGTAAATAATAAATATTTATAATAACTAAGAAATGAGATTAATATATAAAATAACACTTGTAAAATTTAGTTAAACTTAAAAGAGAGTCTAGGGGGCTTTATTGTCCATTTAGAAACTTAAAACATAAGTCCTCTCATGAAATAACAAAAACGAAACTTCAGGGACCAAGGTTGACAACATAAGAATCTTGAAACCAAATTCCCCCCCCCTCCCCCCCCCCCCCCTTTTCCGGCCAATGCCCGGCCAACATCCGGCCACGGCTCCGGCGAGTCTTTGAACACCAATCGACCGTTTTTTTGAACCAAAAAACGTTCCAAAAGCTTCGTGAAGATGATTCGAACCCTTAACGTCATTAATTCAGGTTGAAACGCCCATTTTATGATGAATTCCCTGAAACCGAAACATTGTTTTAACTCCTAACCGTTCAACGTACGTATCGTGTTAATAACTCAATTAATGGAATCCAAAACCATCGATTAACCAATCCTAACACATCCCTATTCGCATTTCCATCTAAGAAACACACAAACAAAGCGAATTCTTTAGCAAACTTGTGTGACCTGCAATTGTACGAACACCACCATCCGAGCTTCCAAACTCAAATTAAACAAAGGCTTTTCATCATTAGAGCTCTTGGAAGCTTGATGTGGAATGAATTCGGTTTTCATCACAATTTCAACCTGAACGAGTTGCGACCTGGCCGCGACCCGTTTCTACCTGTTCTTCATCAATTCGTTTACAAATTGGGTAATTAAACACATACACACACTCGATTCCATCTAGGGACAAAACCCCTAGTTTAAATTCCATTAACAACATTAATCTGATGTTCAATTGGATTCAATTCGTTCTCTAGGGTTATATCGATTTGGGGGATTTCTTAATTATGGATGTATAAGATTATTTTCGAAAACTAAACAGATTGGGGCTTTCGCCCAACTGGTAATGACTCCCGACTCTAGGCAGGAGGTCCCGGGTTCGAACCGGGCCTCTGCCAACCTTTTTATTTAATTATTTTTTTTACATTTCTTTTATTCTAGAAACTATTATTATACTAATTAATCTAAGAAAAATTATTTTGTTAACTAAAAGATTTCTGAAATTATTAAACTAAATTTTTAAAAGGTTTTAAAAACTTATGTTTTATTTTTAAATTTAATTACTTTGTAAAAGGTAACAAAAATAATAAAATATATTATTAGTTATTTTATGTAATTTAAATGTTATAAAACTATATTGGTTCAAATGTAGATTATTTTAAACATTATAAATCTACATGTTTTAAATAAATAATTATTAAAATAGTTATTTTAATAGTTATCTAAATAGTTAATTATTCATCTATTATTTAATATGTTATATCATAATTAGTTAGTATTCATTTCTTAAATAAACTCTTATTTAAATTCATGAATTTATAAAATAATACCATTTTCTATTTAAGGCTTTGATATTATAAGACCTTTATTAAAATCAATTAAAGTTTAAAAACTTTATAAAATGATTTCGAATAACTCTAACTACTTTTTGCAAGTCATTTAAATAATTAATTACTCAATTAATTATTTTGATAAAGTTTTAAATAATTAATGTCTAGGTTTATTATTTCTTTCCGCAATGCTATACTTAATTAATTCTTTGTTAATATTTAATTAATGCTTATTGTACAATTTCGCTAATGATTATTATTGTTTCAATTATAATCATTCATCTTTATGAAAATAAATATAATTAGCTATATTATTTTATTTACCCTAATTATTAAACCCCAAATTCAAGTTGAAACCCTAGTTCACGTTTATTCGTTAATCTTACCTTTAAACTTAACATTGGAATATACATACATTAGGTATCTTGTAAAAAGGAATCGTTGGAGCATCATTAATTTCTTATTATCATCTTATTATTTCATGTGAGTATTTCCATACCCATTTTTGCTTATTTTTCACACTTTGGGGTGAAACATGTTAACTTATTATCATTGCACTTGTAAACTTATTTGAGACTTGTAATCTTTATGGCAATTCATCATGCAAAGTTGTGGTTAGTTGAACTTTTGTGGTTACCATGTTATGGCGTTATATGTACAATCATTACTATTACTAGCCCAGCGAAGTCATAGATCTATGGCCAGACAAGCCTGCTTTGGTTGATCCAAGTACACTTAGCTGATCGTATAATCTTGTAAACGTTTGAGACTTGTAAAAATTTGTCGAGGTTTGATTGTTGCATTTTTCATAACATCCCTAATCACTTAATTCACTAACTTATGTCTTGAATTGCCATCTTTTATATAATCTATGTATTAAAAACTATGGAATGCTTACCAACATTTTTTATGTTGACCTTTTATTTTTAACATGTTTTAGGATACCGTAAGTATGTGTTTCTACTCTTTGAAGCTTATCACATCTAGGATTGGACCTAGAGATAAAATGGATGATCATGTTATTTGTAGCATTTGTACATGATGTATTCTTTGTTGAAACTTTTGCTTGTAATGTTACAATTGAATCTTGTGATTAATATATTTGGATTTAATAAATAGCGTTATGTGGCTGTGAACAATCGTAACCCTCACATCTCGACGTTTCCGCCGTCAAGGTTGGGGTGTGACAATCTATGCGATTGGACCCTATGCGAATGGACTATGGGCGAATGGACATCTATGCGTATGGACTCTCAGTCGCATAACTTTCATGTGTATGGCCTTCAGTCGCATGACTTCAGGCGTATGGGCTTCAGTCGCATACTCTTCATGCGAATGAACCTCAGTCGCATGGCCTCCAAGCGCAAGGACTTCAGTCGCATAACCTTCATGCGAATGGACCCAAGTCGCATGGTCTCTCAATCGCATGACTTCCAAGCACATGAACTTCAGTCGCATGACCATCATGCGTATGGGCCTCAGTCGCATGGAAACGTGCGCATGGACCTCAGTCGCACTTCATTCGGCCAAATGGCCTCCAGTCGCCCTCCCAGTCGGTCGCCTAGCCCTAGCTGGTGCAGAGTGCAGTTAGCTCGACTGCAGCCGCGGGGTTTTCGACCTCCAACCCCTTCCAAACCACCTCTTTTAAGCTCAAATCAACCCTTCTAAAGGTTAGGAAACATACCATGACCTCATACAAGCATAACCAAGCAAGAAATCAAGCTCAAACGCATCATACACATACATACATGCATCAAAACGGGTCTTCACCCAAAAACTCGAAAATAGGTTTTCAGATGTGTTCCAGCCCTAAAATCAGTTGAAAACGTGTAAAAGAGGGTCCTAGAACTCACCTTAACGATCCCGTCGAGTAGAGCTTCGATTTGACTCGCTCCACGTTGATTTCCACGCTCGAATCCACCCAAACCAACTTTTCTCCCTCTTTTCTCCTTCTCCTCTCTTCTCCTCTCTTGGCTGAAATATGGGAGAATATAGGGTGTTTTCCCCCTTTTATACTCCCGTGCATCGAAGTTTCTCTCGTTGGCGTGTTTGGTCCCTCGACTTTGGACTTTATTTCTTTTCTTCTCTCGTCGGCTACAAAGGAAATTTCCGGGTGTTACAAGTCCATCCCCCTTTAATAGGTTTCCGTCCCCGAAACCTGGTTTTCCTTGAACCATTGCTGGCAATTCCGTCTCATCTCTTTTCCAGTCTCTCACCTGGAGTTCAGTTGCTCTACGTCGTTTTTAAGCATACGACTTTTGGTTTATCTCTAGCTACTTCCCCCAGGGCTTTGGTCCTTCCAGGCTTCTCAGTCGTTGCCCCAATTACCTCAATATTCCTCATACGTCATTTGGTGCTCGGCCTTCACTTGTAGACAAGTAAGGCATTTACTCACTTACTCCATCATATCACGCTTTGTACCTGGCCACCAATAATCCTTACTCGCGATTCGATATATCTGTCGGCTGAGATATTGGTATATCCACACACCTTACATCGGCTAAATAGACGATACGTCTACGCCTCATGGATTGCTAACTCCTTCACCTTATGATGTACGCCTAACCACCCAAGTCTGTCCTAAACGGTCTAGCAAGAACAAACGCTTCCTCAATTCTATCCCGCAATCCTCTAGGGCATCTAGGTAACCTAGCGGATTCATTAACAGCAATCTCTACATCGAAGGACTCATCGATGTTCCTTCTCCTAACAAGCCACATTCTACATAAAGCAGTAGGAACGAAGCTACCACTAGCATCGCATTCAAATCATAGATGCACAAATTTTAAATTACCAGAATCGTACCTGACATCGAGTCGAAGTCCGCTCTAGCCTCTTCCCGGTCATGGCAAAAGCTCTAACCTTCACCCTCTGTTCCCTTTCCTCGCACCGGAGTCTCTGCCTTCTGCTTCTTACAATCCCTGCTCAGATGTCCAGTCTCGCCACAGTCGTAGCACTTAGCTGTGCGGCAATCCCTCGCCCGGTGGCCTTCCTTCCCATACTAGAAACAGACGTTCAGTCCCCACTTGCATTCCCCTTCATGGTCTCTACCACACTTTCTGCATGCTTCTCTTCCTTTCTATTCTCTATTCCTTCCGATCATCATCCTTCGACGTCGTACCTTCATACACAAATCCATCATCATTATCTCGCCTTCCTTTCCCCTTCTTAACATAGGCTCGCTCCTCCCCTTCGTCTGTCATCGCCATCGCCCGCCGCTCGTCTACAATCTTCCCGCAAGGTCGACTGTTGACCTAAACGTGCTCGGTCGGGCAGCAATCATGTGCCTGCGGATGTCCGTCGGCAAGCCCTGAATATACCTCTTGATCTTTCGCGAAAAGTGTCACCTGATCCGGCACCAGCCGCGCCATTTCATTAAACTTGGTAGTGTATTGCTGATGCGTCATTGTTCCCGCTTCCAGCATCAGGAACTCTCTTTCAACTTTATCCATCTCACGGTGAGGACAGAACTCCTCAATCACCAGCCTCTTCAACTCTGACCATCTCATCCTTCCGATAGCCCTGCTTCCCTCAACTTGGACTATGTTGTCCCACCAGCACAAAGCTGAGTCCACGAAAGAGTGGGTAGCAAACTTTACTTTCTGATCTTCCCGGCACTCGCTGATATTTAAAACGGCTTCCATTTCTCTCACCCATCCATCGGTGAGCGGCAGCAACAGTGCCATTACCATCAAAAGTAGGGGCTTGCATCGTTGAAACTCCCCATAGTTACAGCCTCGTGCCACCTCCGGCGTAGGCTCTTCCTCTCTTCTTCTTCCTCTTCGTCATCGGAGAGAACCATTTCAGTCTCGGGTCGTCTCCTTTCGCCCGAAGGTATACCCCTTTCCTTTCTCTCCTCATCTCTAACAGTTTTTATCACTTCGGTCACCACAGATGGTAGGATTGTCTTCAAGACCTGATGCACTTCTTCCACGACCGCCTCTCTCATCGAGGCCCTCTGATTAGCATTCTTATCACCGCCCGCCCTCCGGATGAGGGGTCTCAGGTTCTTCATGAACTACCCTTTCAGCCCTTGACCTTCCTCTGTGACCCGTGGTCCAGCACCACGTCCACCGTCACCTCCTCCACCACGAGAAGCTTTCGAAGATCTTCCACCGACCATTCTCTAAACACACTGAAAGATTCAAACACTAACACGGTCATTCAAGGAACAGCTCAGTTTATGTCAAGTATAGTAAGTCCCTAATTACAGTGGCCAGTTGTGATTAGCCACTTACTTTACTCTTCATACTCCAAGCATTACCTGTCCTGACTACATCAGTATCTAAATCTACCAGCAACCAATACCATATAACATGCGCACGTAATACTGGTTAACTTTACAAAAATACCTGATGGCACGCAGCTACTCAGTTTGGCATCCCATTCCCTTTCCGTCCCATTCTCAGTTTAAGATTAGGTTTTTGAAAATATTTACCCAATTCACTTAAACTTTGGCTCTGATACCAACTTGTAAGGCCCCGTTCCCGGGACGCTTACAGTTGGTCATTCGTCGCACATAAAACATATAATTACATTTTTCCTTTCATAAATCGTTGCAGCGGAAACATTAAAACACAATTTCTTTCCATCAAAATACTTTTGCATAATATTACAATCGTTCTTTTAACAATATCATTTTACATCTATTACAAAGCATTAAACATAAAGATGCCATCCAAAGCACGCTGAGTAGCCGCCCCGTGCCATCCTCAGCAACATACCTGCCAACTGGAAACACATCAAAGTCAGCGTTGCTGAGTGAGTTCTAGTTTTATAATAAAACTTACTTTTCTTTCATAAAACCTTTCCTTACTTTCTGTATAAAAACATCCGTTACATACATGCGTTCACACATCATACGTACATACAGATAATATCATTATTATCTTCATAATTACGTTCGTTACATTCATCCTTTATCATACATCATTATCCTTCACTTCTTTCTAGATCCTGCCAGGCTTTACCCTCTTCATGGCACACAGCCACGATTACTGAGGTCGAATGACAAGGATCACATTTCGTACATTATTAGGATATTTCATTAACGTTCATTTCATGCATTCATTGTTTCCTTCATTACTTTGCTCATTACCCTTCATTACCCGAATCTTGTCTCATGCAATATCCCCGACTCATGCTCGAAAGCTGATGTTGTGCCGGGACCTGCTCACAAGCCCCCGACTCATGTCCGAAGACTGACACAACACCGGGATACGCGACAAAGATCCCATATGAGTCAACCACAGGGATTGAACTCCATCCGAGTCTGTTGCAACACGAGGTCGCTCACCTCATCATCTCGTCTCGTGCAATATCCCCGACTCATGTCCGAAGACTGATACTATGCCGGGGCCTGATAAACAAACCCCCGACTCATGTCCGAAGACTGACACAGTACCGGGATACGCGACACGGATCTCATCATCCGTCACTTTCATCATATGCAATACTCCCGACTCATGTCCGAAGACTGATACTGTACCGGGGCCTGCTCACAAACCCCCGACTCATGTCCGAAGACTGGCACAGTACCGGAGCACGCAACAAGAACCTCTTCCGAGTCTTTTGCGACACAGAGTCGCTCACCTCATACATATGCTTGCAAGCCTTTCATTCGTTCATTCATTAAGTCATTCATTCATTCATTCATTAATGCATGCATTCATTCATTACGTTCCTCTTTTCATTATCTTTCACTTTACATTACATAATACTTTCATTACATTCATTAACGTTCAACGCAAAGCCAAGGAAAGATAAACATACCAAGCAAGGAACATAAACATAAACATATACATACCACATCATCATACATACGCATCAATCATACATCACATCACGCACATCATACATACTATGCATCACACGCACCGCCGTGCCTAACATAACACATAACATCATGCATATCATTATCATCTCCATCAACATTATCATCATAATCTCATCATCCTGTGTCACCTTATACCGTCCATACCCATCACATCGTCGAGAGATTTCATCTCTCGTCTATCATCTCTGAACACTTAGGCGAATGGGCTTCTATGCGATTGGACCCTACGCGAATGGACTATGGGCAAATGGACATCTATGCGTATGGACTCTCAGTCGCATAACTTTCATGTGTATGGCCTTCAGTCGCATGACTTCAGGCGTATGGGCTTCAGTCGCATACTCTTCATGCGAATGAACCTCAATCGCATGGCCTCCAGGCGCATGGACTTCAGTCGCATAACCTTCGTGCGAATGGACCCCAGTCGCATGGTCTCTCAATCGCATGACTTCCAAGCACATGAACTTCAGTCGCATGACCATCATGCGTATGGGCCTCAGTCGCATGGCAAACGTGCGCATGGACCTCAGTCGCACTTCATTCGGCCGAATGGCCTCCAGTCGCCCTCCAGTCGGTCCTAGCCCTAGCTGGTGTAGAGTGCAGTTAGCTCGACTGCAGCCGCGATTTTGGACCTCCAACCCTTTCCAAACCTCTTTTATGCTCAAATCAACCCTTCTAAAGGTTAGGGAAACATACCATGACCTCATACAAGCATAACCAAGCAAGAAATCAAGCCTCAAACGCATCATACACATACATACATGCATCAAAACGGGTCTTCACCCAAAAACTCGAAAATAGGTTTTCAAATGTGTTCCAGCCCCAAAATCAGTTGAAAACGTGTAAAAGAGGGGTCCTAGAACTCACCTTAACGATCCCGTCGAGTAGAGCTTCGATTTGACTCGCTCCACGTTGATTTCCACGCTCGAATCCACCCGAACCACTTTTCTCTCCTCTTTTCCTCTTCTCCTCTCTTGGCTGAAATATGGAGAATAGGGGTGTTTTCTGTTGATGCATGTATGTCCCTAGATCATGAGTTGTAATGTAATAAATCTTGTCTGTCTGATTAATATGTAATAGTATCGATTAATGAAATGATATGAATTGGTTGTTACTTGTGATGTTTAATATTTCATTAATGAGTCGTGATTGAATTGATTGGGTTTATGATTGTTTGAATGATTGCACATTATGTTATATTAATTAAAACATTCAAATTTAACTTAATGAAGTTCTCATGCGAATGGCCTATGCGAATGGACCACACGCATGAATAACTTCATACGATTGACTCAATCGCACGACTGAACCAGGAGACTGGATCAGTCGTATGATTGACACATAAGATTGACTCAATCGCACGACTGAACACTCAGTCGTGCGGATGAATCAACCGCATGGTTCAATCGCACGACTGAACCATACTTATGGCCCAGTCGCACGATTGAACAATACTAACCTATAAATAGACCCAATTCGTGGAAAAACAGAAGCATTCATCCCATTACGATTCCAGACGTACCCTAGCCGTCCAGAGCCTCCCAAATCGTTCTCCAAGTTCACAGAACACATCAGATCGATTGCTAATCGATTTCTGACGTTGATTTCAATTCTTGATTGATTCATCGTGTGTTCTCACTGATTGGATCGCCAATCAAATAGGATTCCACACTATTTGAGTTGGTTTAACACGCTAATCACTAGGTATTTCGTTCAAATACCAAGTCCTAACAAGTGGTATCAGAGCTTTGGCTCTTGATTACGTGTTGATTCAATCAAGATTGCATAAAAGTTTGTGTTTTTGCACGAAAAACACAATCTTTGGCATCAAAAGTGATCTTGGACGTTCCCTGCTCATTGAAGTTTAGTTTCTACTACTTCTAGGATTAGGACTTGTGAAATTTCGAATTTTTAACGGCTGAAACCCGTCAAACCTAGAAATTTTCGCAAAACAGCAGCTTCAGTCGCACGAGTGACCCATTCGCACGACTGGACTCCATTCGCGTTGCTCATTCGCACGATTGGACCTAGTCGCACCCTCATTCGGCCGACTGAACCGTTCGTTCGCATAACTCATACGCACCAGATTCATTCGCACGACTGAACCATTCGCCCTGTTCAGTCGCATGGTTGAACCAATCGCAGAGTTCATACGCACGATTAGACCATTCGCATCCTTCAGTCGCATCAGTGAAAGTTTGTTAGATTAGATTCTAAGTTTATTAGCCATGGAAGATCAGATGTCAGCCTTTACTGCTGGGAAGGACTCGAGGATTCAGAACCTGCTGTTGCTTGAGAGTGAGGTGGGTAATCACAATAAACCACCAAAGCTCTTGACTTTAGATGAGTTTCCCCACTGGAAACAATGTTTTGAGATCTACCTCAATGGAGTAGATCCTAATCTGTGGGAAGCTATTGAGGTCGGTTACAGTACACCGGTGGGAGCTGATGGAGTTAAATTAACGTTAAGTGGGATGACAGACGCACATAAAGTAAAGTACAATGCAGAGAAAAGGGTTTATGCATTGATCAATCAGTCTATCCCCAAAGATATATTCCACCAGTATTTAGAGAACAAACAGTCCAAGAAACTGTGGGATGAGCTAGAGAAGAGATATGATGGGAATGCGTCATTGAAGGCAATCAAGCAAAGGAGTTAAAGTAGGAATTCGATAACTTCTCATCGATTGGTAATGAGAGTTTAGACGAAGTCATAGACAGATTCTACCACTTGATGAGCGAATTGCATACACATGGAGTGGAAACGACTATGGAAGAGAAAGTAAGCAACTTCGCAGACGGATTGCCTGATAAGTGGGCATCATTTGTGTCTAACCTTAGACAGAATGAAATGCTGATAAAGCTGGATATAAATGACTTCATTCTCAAGTTGCGTGAAGAAGCACTAAGGATGAAGTATAGAGCACAGAAGTCTTCGTATACACAAAATCCAGCTTTATACAACGCCACGCCTCAAGCTAAGACCTCTGGAGCACCTCTCCAGACAGCATTTGTGTCTAGCTCGTCAAGTCCTTCACATGCTTCTCCTTCTGGATCAGACACGTCAGGGTCATCTTGTACCCATTATATTGGATCAGAAGCAAGCGCTACCAACTAAAGACCGAGAACTCGGAAATGTGACCGTAGAAGTAGCACGAGAGCATATGGATCTTTTAGCAGCAGTGGT
>CM046040.1:43669096-43726596 GCA_025215565.1 Flaveria ramosissima
AATTTTCGCAAAACAGCAGCTTCAGTCGCACGAGTGACCCATTCGCATGATTGGACCTAGTCGCACCCTCATTCGGCCGACTGAACCGTTCGTTCGCATAACTCATACGCACCAGATTCATTCGCACGACTGAACCAATCGCCCAGTTCAGTCGCACGGTTGAACCAATCGCAGAGTTCATACGCACGATTAGACCATTCGCATCCTTCAGTCGCATCAGTGAAAGTTTGTTTGATTAGATTCTAAGTTTATTAGCCATGGAAGATCAGATGTCAGCCTTTACTGCTGGGAAGGACTCGAGGATTCAGAACCTGCTGTTGCTTGAGAGTGAGGTGGGTAATCACAATAAACCACCAAAGCTCTTGACTTTAGATGAGTTTCCCCACTGGAAACAACGTTTTGAGATCTACCTCAATGGAGTAGATCCTAATCTGTGGGAAGCTATTGAGGTCGGTTATAGTACACCGGTGGGAGCTGATGGAGTTAAATTAACGTTAAGTGGGATGACAGACGCACAGAAAGTAAAGTACAATGCAGAGAAAAGGGTTTATGCATTGATCACTCAGTCTATCCCCAAAGACATATTCCACCAGTATTCAGAGAACAAGCAGTCCAAGAAACTGTGGGATGAGCTAGAGAAGAGATATGATGGGAATGCGTCATTGAAGGCAATCAAGGCAAAGGAGTTAAAGAAGGAATTCGATAACTTCTCATCGATTGGTAATGAGAGTTTAGACGAAGTCATAGACAGATTCTACCACTTGATGAGCGAATTGCATACACATGGAGTGGAAACGACTATGGAAGAGAAAGTAAGCAACTTCGCAGACGGATTGCCTGATAAGTGGGCTTCATTCGTGTCTAACCTTAGACAGAATGAAATGCTTATAAAGCTGGATATAAATGACTTCATTCTCAAGTTGCGAGAAGAAGCACTAAGGATGAAGTATAGAGCTCAGAAGTCTTCGTATACACAAAATCCAGCTTTATACAACGCCACGCCTCAAGCTAAGACATCTGGAGCACCTCTCCAGACAGCATTTGTGTCTAGCTCGTCAGGTCCTTCACATGCTTCTCCTTCTGGATCAGACACGTCAGGGTCATCATGTACCCACTATATTGGATCAGAAGCAAGTGCTACCAAATGAAGACCGAGAACCTCGGTAATGTGACCGTAGAAGTAGCACGAGAGCATATGGATCTTTTAGCAGCAGTGGTTCATTCATATGATGGACTTGTTGCTGGGAAGATTGGAAACTGCCATCTGGCAGATGAGGACTACGAGCAGGTGGATGAAATGGAGCTTGAGAGGATGGATATAATGTGGGCCTTAGCTAGCGCTGTCCGAAGGGCGAAGAAGTTTGTTAAGAAGACAGGACAGAACTTGATAGCTACTAAGGATACCACATTTGGCTTTGACAAGAGCAAAGTGACCTGCTTCAACTGTGGAGAGAAGGGGCACTTCAAGAGAGAATGTGTCAAGCCAAAGAAGACGGGTAATGGGAACCCGTTCTCATCCTTTACTCGCCAAGACAAGCAAGCCTCCAGTTCTACTTCATCAAACAAGGACCCAAAAGCCTTGACTGCTCATGATGATGAAGGACAGGATTGGAGTTTTAGGTTTGTCTCACCAGGAGAATCTAACATTGCCAGTGTTGAAGATATTGATGATGATTCTGCGAGTGAAGGTGATCTAGCAGTTGAGATAGCATGTCACATAGTGAAGAAACAACTGCAGCTGAGGTCAGTTACAAGCCAAAGGAGGAGACTTCCACGTCAGAGACAGAAAAGTCAGAATCACCAGAACCAGAGACGTCTGATGCTGCGTTGATGGCTAACTCTTCTGAACCAACACAGGTAAGTACAACTGACCAAATGTTTAATAATCATGCTTGTTCTGATTGTGATATGTTTAGGAATAGCATTGATGAAAAATTTGCTAGGTTATTAGATCACAATGATAACTTAGTAAAAGATTTACAACTGTGCACTGAGGCTAATAGAGTTCTAAAACAAAATGAGCATAGTTATAAAGAAAAGATAGACCTATTGACTAAACAGCTTAGGGAAACCGAAGTAGTTGCCTTTAACCAAGCAAATGACATTAGGTACTATCTAAACTCCCTAGAGGACACTAAGAAGCAAAAGGCAGTTCTAGAAGTAGAAGTTAATTCATTAAAACAGAAACTGCACAGTTGGACTAGTTCTTCACACATAGTTCAACACTTAGTGAGAGAAAGGAATAACGGGGAGGGATTAGGCTACAAAGTGGTTCCACCTCCACCTGAGACCTTGATGAACACCAAGTCTAACCAGTAAACAACAACCCCATCAAGGATCATGTGGTGACTACTCCTCTTGTTACTGATCCAGACACATCATGTTCATCTACTGAATCTGGACAGAAACAAAAGGAGGCCACTTCAAAGGCAAAGGGTAAATTGCCTTGTGTTAATCTGGAAAATGAATTTGAAAAAGTTAACTTAAAGTCAGGGTCAAACAGAGTCAAATCAGAACCTAAAAGGACTTCAAACGTTAATTTTTCACATGCTTCAAGTCAAAAACCAGTTAACCAAAAAGTGGAACATGTTAAACAGGTTAAAACAGTTAATTTTGTTAAACCAGAGAAAACATCAAACATACAAGAGTCAAAACCTAAAGTGATTGATGTTACTAGAGTGTCACGCACTTCTCCACAAAGAAAGTCTACTTATAAAGTTGATAGCAGATCATGCTACAACTGTGGAGAATGTGGACACATTGCTTCCTATTGTCCTTTCTATCAGACACCTAGGAAGAAGATTGATCTTCAGGACTCTAGACCTAGGTCTTCTAAGAGGAGTTCTCTAACTCCACCTAGAAGATCTAGTGAACCTAAAGTCCAACCTGTAAGCCAGACGACTGTTTATCATAAACAGGCATTGCACAAATCTGGCTTATGGAAAGAGAAGTCATCCTGCGTGTCTGATACTGATGACAAGAAGGAATCTGAGCTACCCTCACCCTCTAAGGGTCAATGGGTAGAGTTTATGATGTGTGATGCCTCTGGGAAACCCAAGACAGTAAAGGCTTGGGTTCCTAACCTAAACTAATACATTTACTTTGTATGTGCAGGGTGTTCGATACAGCGCTGAGACTAACACGTGGATTATAGACAGCGGAGCATCCAGGCACATGACAGGAAATAGAGCCCTTTTATCAAACGTCAAACAAATAAAAGGAGGGCATGTTTCCTTTGCAGGAAACAAGGGAGGATACATCACAGCACAGGGAGAAGTGGGAAATCAGAAAGTTAAGTTTGATAAGGTGAACTACGTTCAACAACTTCAGAATAACTTACTTTCTGTTTCCCAAATCTGCGATAAAGGATTTAAAGTCATCTTCGACAACAAGAAGTGTTACGTGCTGAAGAAAGACTACATGATCCCAGAGGACCAAGTTCTGATGACTGCTTCAAGATATAAAGACCTTTATGTCTTGGATCTGTCAACAGCTGCTACAACGGATCATGAGGTTCAGTGCTTTCTATCTAAAGCTACTGAGAAGGACTCAATCTCCTGGCATAGGAGAATGGGACACATTAGTCAAAGGAAGATGAATCATTTGATTCAGAAGGATTTAGTGAGAGGAGTAAATGTCAAGAACTTCCAACTTCCTGACTTTTGTGTAGCTTGCAAGAAAGGCAAACAGACAAAGAAGTCTCATAAGGAAAAGAAAGTTCATTCAATAGAACTTCCTCTTGAACTTCTTCACATGGATCTGTTTGGTCCAGTCAGTACAAGGAGCATTGCAGGCGATTTGTACTGTTTTGTGGTCACTGATGACTACTCAAGGTTCACTTGGGTAATGTTTCTGAAATCCAAATCAGAAACATTTGAGTCATTCAAGGAATTAGTAACCACACTGGAATCTCTCTACAAGCTAAAAGTTAGACAAGTACGCTCAGACAACGGGACAGAATTCAAGAATCAATGGATGGAGGCATACTGCAAGGAAAAGGGAATTGTTCATCAATTCACTTCTGCCTACACGCCTCAGATGAATGGTGTTGCTGAGAGAAAGAACAGAAGCTTGATAGAGACTGCACGGACTATGCTGGCTGACTCGAAACTGCCTATCCAATTCTGGAATGAGGCAGTAGCAAATGCATGTTATACACTGAATCGAGTCCTAATAGTCAAGCGCCACGGAAAGACATGTTATGAGCTACTACAAAGACGCAAACCAAATTTGGAGTATCTTGAACCTTTTGGCGCGCCGTGTACACTTCTGAAGAAGACACAAGAAGGAAAATTCAGCGAGAAGGCAGATGAAGGAATTTTTCTAGGATACAACATACCGAACAAGCGAGTTTACAATAACTCAACGGGTCTTGTAGAAGTGTGGTGTAATGTCGACGTTCAGAGATATACCACACCACCTACAGGCAAAGGACCTGCATACTTCTTCGATTATGATGGATTCTTCAAGTCCTTCAACATACCTCTCTCTCCCTCGGATGATGAGTTAGCTACTAGGATGATGTATGATATTCTGAATACACCATCTAGCACACAGGGAGAATCATCTACTCAGTCAGGGGGAGTAGTCGATGACAGTGACTCCTCCTCTGAAGATGAAACTGAAGCAGATGACCAGAACAGTCAGGAGGAACAGGTTCCAGTTCCTGAAAGTCCACAAGCATCTACGAGTGATGCTCCTTCGACTTCGGAACCTCAAACTCCAACTACCTCAGATGCAGAACAAAATGTTCATAATCTCGGTTCTGAGGTGGCTGTTCCTACTACTCCAGGATCACGACTAAACGTCTATCATCCCCTTGACAATGTTATTGGGGATGTCAGATCAGGAGTACAAACCCGAAATCAGCTATACTCAGCTGATTACGCCTCGGTTATGGAGAAAGGTTACATTCATGATGGTGCTTATCGATGTTTTGTCTCGCAGGTTGAGCCAAAATATGTCAGTGAGGCACTAAATGATGAGGCGTGGGTGAGTGCCATGCAAGAAGAACTTCTGCAGTTTAAGAAGTTAGGTGTATGGACTCTGGTTGATAGACCTAAAGGTGCTAAAGTCATTGGCACCAAATGGGTACTAAAATGCAAGAAGGATGACCAAGGAGTCATTATCAGGAACAAAGCTCGACTGGTGGTTCAAGGTTTTCGCCAAGTCGAGGGGATTGACTATAATGAGGTGTTTGCACCCGTGGCAAGGATGGAAGCTATTCGTATCTTCCTTGCCTATGCATCGTACATGAAGATTAAAGTCTACCAATTAGATGTGAAGAGTGCATTCCTTCATGGGGAAATCAGGGAAACAGTCTATGTAAGTCAACCCGAGGGATTTGAAGATCCTTATCATCGGGATAGAGTTTACAAGCTCGACAAAGCTTTATATGGGCTTCATCAAGCTCCTCGAGCTTGGTATGAGAAACTCTCGACTCATCTTGTGAAACACGGCTTTCGCAGGGGAGTCATTGACTGTACACTGTTTATTAAAGAAAAGGATGGCGACCTACTGCTTGTACAGATATATGTTGATGACATAATCTTCGGGTCAAAGAACGAAGAGTTATGTAAAGAGTTTGAAGCAGTGATGAAGAAAGAGTTTGAGATGAGTGCTATGGGGGAGATGAAGTTCTTTCTCGGGTTACAGGTGGATCAAACACCTAATGGAATCTTTCTACATCAGACCAAGTATGTAGGAGACATTCTCAGTCGCTTTGACATGGAGAATGCTTCTGCTGCTGGGACTCCACTTGCTACGAATCATGATATAGCACCTGATGAGAATGGAGATCTAGTAGATGCCACTATGTACCGAGGAATGATTGGATCCCTCATGTATCTCACTGCCTCAAGACCTGATATTATGTATGCTACATGTCTATGTTCTAGATATCAGGCTAAACCAAAGGTCAACCATCTGATCGGGGTCAAGAGGATTTTTCGTTATCTGAAGGGTACACCCACACTTGGATTGTGGTATCCTCATGATGATGACTTTGAGCTTACCGCGTATAGTGACTCGGATTACGGGGGCTGCAAGATGAACTACAAGTCTACATCAGCAGGGTGTCAATTCTTTGGGAGAAGATTAGTTACCTGGCAGTGTAAGAAGCAGACATCGGTTGCATTGTCAACCTGTGAAGCCGAATATGTTGCTGCTGCAAGTTGCTGTTCACAAATCATCTGGATTCAACAGCAAATGCGGGATTACGGTTTAAAATTCTCATCTACTCCTATTTTTGTTGATAACTCTGCTGCAATTGCAGTAACTAAAAATCCGGTTCAACATCCTAAGACCAAACACATCGGTATTAAATACCATTTCATAAGAGATTGCTTTGAAAAGAACTTAATTGATGTGGTTAAAATTAATACTGATTTTCAACGCGCTGACCTCTATACTAAAGCCTTTGATAAACCACGTTTTCAATATTTGCTAGAGGTCAACGGCGTTAAAAAGAAAAGTGAGGTAATTCCTGATGATGATAATGTGTAGTCCGATGTAGTTTAGTTAAAGTTTATTTTATTTATTTTATTTGTCTATTTTTTATTTTATTTAAACTCATGTTATTTTGCTGTTTATGAAAATCCTAAAATAATTAAACCAGAAATGATTTTAGTATTTTAGGGGGAGAATATGTCAGCAAGTTAACATTAAAAAAAAAATGAGGGAGAAGGAGTAACTAGCTGAAATAAGGTAGATTGTGTCTGTGATACCGATTCAATACCTTTGGAAAATGATAGTACACAGGAACATATCAAGAGGGACTTTAAAAATTTAAGTTTTGGAAAGATGCAAAAGTTCAAAGTATAAGTCTGTGTAGTCTAAGCAATACAAAAAGGGAAGATGATAGAAAACTGGCAACTCCTAAGGTGACACAAAGAAAGTAGACTTAGAGGCTGCTAGACCATAAATGATATGTTGGTAGATTCAACACAATAGACAATTAGACCTGATTGGTGATCTCAAGATCAAACTAAGTTGTTCAACTGACTGTGGGCTTCCATCTTATCACTGGTTAACACAATCAAATATATTCCAATAAGGGGTAATGAGCAATTAAACGCCACAAATGTGTGCGGATGACCATAATTAGAGCAAAGAAAAAATGAAAGACAAATGCAATAAAGCTAATGACTTATGTTGTTGGTGCATTTTGTGCAAAATAATATAAGCTGCTCTAACAAGGAGATAGGTTGTGTGCCTCTCTGCTGTGCGATGGCACTGACCTGAGGATAAGCATAACCTAGATATTCTAGAATTCATTGTTGTTTGCCGCCTCTCTGCTGTGCGATGGCACTGACCTGAGGACAGGCTTCTCTTTGAAAGCTCTAAGAATAGTCTCTTCTTGTAATAATACCCGTAGACCGCTCAAAAGCTCCTGAGGAATGTTGATTACCATATAAGTGTGGGATCCACAAATGTTAGTTGAAATAATTAAACCTAAATAAGTCACCAGTCTGTGTCAAAAGTCTGTGTATGGATTTAAGTGGACAAACATACTGACAATCATTGTGGCTACATGCTCAAAGGTTCAAATCAATGTGAAAATCTAAGAGTTTCAGTATGATTTCCTTAAGTTGCTAACGACTCTGGATGAACACCGAGAATTTGAGCATCAAAAGGTTTAATAACTAGTCCCAAATGATTTGACTTGCCTGTATGATTCTAAAATTGAATTGGTCCAGATATGATCAATCTAAGTTGAAGCTATCTACTCCCGAACCAAATCCCGTAGATATCAATCTCTGGATTTATCTCTCACAAAAAGCCAAAAATATGTCTGTTTATGTAATTAGTTTAAGGTCTTAAATTAGTTAGTCGTTTTAATTTTAATTTTAGTCGTGTGTCGGGCTACATCAGGAAAATCAGAAGGAATCAACTCACTAAAAGGGTCATGTCTGAGATGACCATATGTGCTTTGAAAGGTTAAAATAGTCACGTCTGAGGTGACAAAGTGTTTAAAATGGTCACGTCTGAGGTGACAGAGTGTTTAAAATGGTCACGTCTGAGGTGATCAAAATGTTTTCCAGATAAGATGATCATGTCTAAGATGATCAAAGGTTCATAATGTTAATTTCATAAAGTTAAAAGGGGTTTTAAATGTAAATTGGTCAAAATGGCAGAAAATTAACTAAGTATGACCCATTCGCACGAATGGACCATACGTATGGACTAACCATACGAATGGAATCCATTCGCACGAATGAACTATGAGTATGGACCATCAAACCGAATGGCCCATACGATTAGTCCAGTCGGAGGATTAAGTGCGAACGAGTGAGTCAGTCGCACGACTGAAATCCAGTCGGACGACTGGAGAAGGGCGACTGACCCAATCGCACGACTGAGTCCCACTCGCACGACTGAAAGGTGCGTATGAACTCAGTCGCACGATTGGATCTAGGGTTGGTATAAATAGAGGAGGAGTCGGTCGCAGAGACTCATCACCCTCAAATCGCCCCTAAATCGCACTCCCTACCGTTACTCTGCCAAAATTTTATTTGCCCTAGTTTTACCGTTGATTGTGATTCACTGACGTTCGCCATTCATCATACAGGTAATTTGAAGTCTTGTTTCACCAAAAACAGAAGGATTGGAACCCTAACTTGGATTGTTCGACTGTGAAACTTGAACCGAGACAAGAAAGCCCTAATAACCTATTAAAACCAAGCAAAACGTTAAAATTAAGTCAAATAGGTTATTAGTAACGAGAATGCGAGTCTAATGAACCGGTTAATTGAGTTAAAAGACTTAGTTTGTGAAGTTTCGAACGATTGGCGACTGAACAACTGAGACAGGCGACTGGTCGTCCGGATGAACTTCAGTCGCACGACTGAAGGGGGCGATTTACTTAACCGCACGACTGAACCATGCGAATGAGACTCAGTCGCACGACTGGTGTAACCGCATAAGAGTACATGCGCATGAGTCCAGTCGCACACTCAGTCGTACGCATGAGTCATTCGCACGTCTGAACCTCAATCGCCCTGTTCAGTCGCACGACTGTCTTCAGTCGCACACCCTCAATCGTATGACAAAAACATTCTACTCAAAGTTTAAGTGTTTCATTATACTTGTAGCCAGTGGAACTAATGTTTATATTGTTATGTGTTACAGATGGCGAGTCGATGGAACATGAGCACCAAGCACAACATATGTGCTCATCTGGATTTGACATCCAGGAACGCAGCTGACTTCGCAGGCATCATTACATTTCTGTTGAGATCCAGGATTGCTCATGCTATCTCTACACCATGCACGCCGTATAGATCAGTGCAGCAGGCCTTCTGGGAAGGCGCGACTGTTGATAGATCCTCTGAGCCTCATTGCATCAGGAGTACGATCTTTGGTGAGGCTATCACCGTATCAGAGGAGGATTTGAGGATTGTTCTACAGTTAGGGGATGATGCTGATTGTCCTACTCGTCTACAACCCCTCACTGTCAGAGGATGTTTTATGAGAGCCAAGTACTCTGGGGACATCAATGCTGGGGTACTCAACAAGAGTAACCTCTGTCCCCAGTTCAAGTATCTTGCGCATGTTCTGCTGAAGTGCATAGCGTCGAGGAAGGGAGGATTTGATGAGTTGTCAGATCAGATCCAGAACGCTTATGCTGCGTTGGTGCTGAACCACCCGTTCAGCTTCTCCAAAATGATCTTCACCTACCTGGTGGAGAACATTGAGGGGAAAGGGAAGGAAGGCTTCTGTATGTATCCAGGTTTATACAGATGATTATTGATCAGAAGCTTCCCTCCCTGCCGAAGGAGAAGGAGGATGCTGTGGTGCTAGAGGTCATGGATGACACTACGCTAGGCCGGATGAAGGTATACAGGGGGAAGCAGGTGAAACCCCCTGTCAGGAGGTTGTTTGGGCATCTGGCCCGTGCTGACTATGTGGCGCCAGCCAAGAGAAAGTGGCGCCACGATGACAGTGATTCAGATGTTGAGCATATTGCTATACCAGATACTGACTCAGATGATGATGATAGCGGCGACGCCGGGGATGATATGCCTGCTCCACCTAGAGGCACTGATTCAGACGTTATTCCCCCGGGGTCCGCCACTGCCGGAGAGGTTGCTGAGATGGCCGGTTTCCATCAGGAGTTTGTAGCTGGTGATCAGGAGGAGGAGGAGTCAGATGAGGAGCCCCTCACTAGGACTGTGGGAAGCAAAGTTGTTCCCACAGACCACGGGCTTAGGGTGGTTGGTGAACACCCTCGGGACTCCTCAGAGAGAGAGACTGACCCGAACTATGTTCCGGGTTCAGTGGGCAGAGCTGCAGGGGGAGCATCCACTTCCACCGGGACTAGGAGGAAGCGGATGGCTCAACCCCATGGATTGAAGAAGAAGAAGCGTCGCCTGACCTTCGTTACCACTGCTGCCACTACTTCCACCACCACAGCCACCACTACCACCACCTCTGACATACCACCCATCACCACAGCCACCACATCCACTACTCCCACTACCACATCCACCACCTTACCTACCACCACTGTATCCTTCCCATCCACCACCTTACCATTCACACCTACATCACCAGCACCAGCCTACCGACCCATATTCACCACTGCCACTTCCACCACCACCTCACATCATGCTGGACCCTCAGCCCAGCCACCACATGTTTATGGATCTACTCTACCTCACATCGGGGTAGAGGAGCAGCTCTCAGCGCTTAACCGTATGGTGATGCGCCTGCTTGCTGCAGATGAGGAGAAGGCGGCGCAGATCCGCCAGCTGACCGACCTGACTGCTGCCCAGTCTCAGCAGATGGCAGAGCAGGCTCGGGTGATAGACCAGCAGAACCATCTAATCGATGCACAGAGAGTTGAGGTGTCCCAACTCCAGGACCAGCAGGCCCAGTCCGTCAAACGTATAGAGGAGTTGGAGACGACCAACAAGACGATTATGCTGAGGTTAAAGGGGTCGAAGGATGAGCCCTTGAAGCTAAAGGAGGGTGACGGGGATGATGGAGATGGTGATGATGAAGATGATGATGATGATGAGGAAGATGATGATGATGAGGAAGAGACTGAGGAAGACAGGACAGAAGGTAGAGATGATGATGACGAAGCAGAAGGAGGGGATGCGGCTGCATCGGCCTCTGCTTCAGGTCAAGAACGAAGATCTAAGCATCGACAGGACCAGTCATCCACCACTTCTGCTCCTCCGAGCGACACGCCCATGATTCAAGACAAAAGTACAGATTAGATGTCTTATGTATTTATTTATTTTGTATTTGAATCATGTAATGAAAAACAAGTGTGTTAAATGTATTTATTCATGTTGAATGTTTATATCAAACAGATCCAAACTTTCAAAGGGATGAGTTTGACTTTGCTCCCCTTCAAATGGTCAAGACTCAATTAACCATGATTCTTGATCTGCAAGGGATTGTGAGACGGTCTGTGAGTTATACCCCTGAAGAAGGGGAAATAATTCATGACCTATCTGATGAGCAACTGGCAGAGATGTTCAGACTCAATCCTGATGAAATAGTCAAGGATGCTCCAACAGTTGATTCAACCAGTGATGAAGAACTAAATGACGTTGATGAAGTTGAGGTTGAAGATAGTACTGCAGAAGAGTACCCTCAGTATGCTGACACCGAGGGTAATGTGGTCCCCAATCTGGGTGAGTCCCTAGTCAGTGATACGTTTGAGGTACTAGACAAGATGGAGCAGGAAACCGAAAAGACTGAAGGAACAGCCCAAGCCTCCAATGATGACGTAGATATTCGCAAGGCTGAGTGGGCTGCATGTTTTGAAGAAGTAAGAGCCCAGCGTGCTGCATCAAAGAAAGATGCCTACACCAAGCTCTACAGAGTCAAGAAACACCATAAGGTGTCAGGCAGGATTATTGCGTGGGCTTATTTTGATGACCTTAACGCGTATGCAGTTAAGAGGGAGCAGGGAATAGAGTACTTCAGATTCCCACATGATCTGAAGACTCTACCTGGTTTTGAGCTCAACCAGCTAGCTAAGCTTAAGCTGCTGTATGCTGACCCAAGAAAGATGTCAGGCTGGTTTGAGGCTGCCCTGAAGAAAGAGTACCACACCAGATGGGTTAACTTCAGACCACAACAGCCTACGAGGTATATAAGAAGGTCTGAGGTTGATGCCATTACTGGCAAGCCCAAGATTGTGCTGAAGTGGAGTCCTCCGCGCACTATGTCGAGAATCCCTCTCAGGGAAATGGCACAGGACTTCACTCCACACTTCAAATGGTGGTACTATGATTGGAGAACCGCTGAAGCTGTCATAGTTCTGAACAAAGAGGGCCAAATGGATACTATCAGGGTATTCGACCCGATGTGGCTAACCAACTTGTCCGCTAATGATGTCTATACATTATACAAGTGGCCACTGTTCTATGACACACAAGACATTGTACAAGCCCTCCAGTTCCAAAACGTTATACGACTTTGCTTTGCGTTTGAGATACACGCAGGAGTCACTAAAGAGGAGAAGTACAAGAAGTATAAGGAGGTGATGCAGAAGACAAGAGATTAGATAGATCTAGGTCCAAGGGGGAGTTTGTTGATGCATGTATGTCCCTAGATCATGAGTTGTAATGTAATAAATCTTGTCTGTCTGATTATGATGTAATAGTATCGATTAATGAAATGATATGAATTGGTTGTTACTTGTGATGTTTAATATTTCATTAATGAGTCGTGATTGAATTGATTGGGTTTATGATTGTTTGAATGATTGCACATTATGTTATATTAATTAAAACATTCAAATTTAACTTAATGAAGTTCTCATGCGAATGGCCCATGCGAATGGACCACACGCATGAATAACTTCATACGATTGACTCAATCGCACGACTGAACCAGGAGACTGGATCAGTCGTATGATTGACACATAAGATTGACTCAATCGCACGACTGAACACTCAGTCGTGCGGATGAATCAACCGCATGGTTCAATCGCACGACTGAACCATACTTATGGCCCAGTCGCACGATTGAACAATACTAACCTATAAATAGACCCAATTCGTGGAAAAACGGAAGCATTCATCCCATTATGATTCCAGACGTACCCTAGCCGTCCAGAAGCCTCCCAAATCGTTCTCCAAGTTCACAGAACACATCAGATCGATTGCTAATCGATTTCTGACGTTGATTTCAATTCTTGATTGATTCATCGTGTGTTCTCACTGATTGGATCGCCAATCAAATATGATTCCGCACTATTTGAGTTGGTTTAACACGCTAATCACTAGGTATTTCGTTCAAATACCAGGTCCTAACATTTTCCCCCTTTTATACTCCCGTGCATCGAAGTTTCTCTCGTTGGTGGGTTTGGTCCCTCGACTTTGGACTTTATTTCTTTTTCTTCTCTCGTCGGCTACAAAGGAAATTTCCGGGTGTTACACTTTCTTCGCCAATGCCCGAGCTCACAATGGCTTTGAAAAGAAACTTGAGTTGACAACATTGAAAACCCAACCCACACCCTCCACTTCTGTGACATCCGGTAATTTTCTGTTACCAAACTCCGTTAGTTCCGTTAGGTCTTGAATACACGTGTCATGAGCACACACTAGTTGTTGTTGAACGTTGGTGACTTAAGAACAATTATCTCTGATAAATAGATAATAAATTAACTAATAATGTTGATTATTGGTTTCTTGTTATGTGATTCATGAATTTATGGATTTTGAATATTATTTGTGAATTTTATTTGATAGCGTGACTATGTGCTATATATATTTTATGAGTTGAAGAATGTTTATGATTATTATTATTAACTAATAATACTTGTATTTTGTAGTTAAAAGTGTTAAAAAGATTAACTTTTACAAAAGGTGATTAAAAGAAGGTTTAAAGGGAAAATTTTAATTAAGTTAAGTTTAAAAAATATCCCAACCCTAGGCCCTACCTCTTTGCGGCCGTAAACCACATTGTAAGGTTTCATGTAAGGCTGATGCACCAAAAAAAGTTAAAGTCTCTCTTGCATGCATACACTTTAGTTCAAAATAGAAATGTTTCGGAAGTCTTACACCCTGCATCAGAATTATTCTAAGTGTAAAATCTTCCGAAGCTAAGACCAACATCTTTCGAAGCCAAAAGTGAAGTCTTCCAAAGCTTCAAAGACAAAGTCTTTCGAAGCCAAGAAGTGAAGACTAATTTCTTCCGAAGACTTTTGAAACATGCTTTATCTAATGTACTTTTTCATAAAGCTAGATCACTTTTTGCTGCAACTCTGTTGACTCACCAACTTTCACAAGTTGGTGAAAAGATCCATGCTTTTGGTAACTATACATTAAGATCTTGAGTCTGTTGCTTTCTACTTTATGTACTGTTATCCATTTTGTAATATATTAGGATCTGAGCTATGGAATGTCATAGTCACTAGTCAAAAAGCAATCTGCCTTTTGACTCTACATTTGATTTTGTTGTTGTCTAGTTCAAATGTTTCCAGCTGGCTTTCTAAGCATGGCCGGCTGTAGGATGTAGTATAAAGTATCTCAGGTCCTTGTATTTCTTTTTATGCTTTGTAACACTTGTAAAGAACTTGAGAACAATATACATCATTCTTGAAAACCAATACTTGTGTTGTTTGCTTCTAGTTCTATCTCATATTTACTTGTGTTCTATGTACCAAACCATATTGTTACCAGTTGCCTGTTTGATATGTTAAGTGTTCTAAACACTCTTCTCATTGTGTGTTGTGTTGTAAGTGACCATACCTTAAACGGTCATGCACACACACACAAGTTTGTGATTTCAAGCTTTGGGTAGCAAGAACAAGTTGATTTTGGCATCAATTGAACATCACAAGGTGTTAGCAAGTTCCATTCTTGATTTCAACATGTTTAAAGGTTAGATTTCAACAAGTTTTTCATAGTTTTTGATGTTGATGAACCCCAACTCGAAAATTATGTATGAAAAGTTGAAGTTGATGATTATTAGATGATAATATGTTGATAGTTATGATGTATGAATGTTGGGTTATAATGATTATGCGAGGAATCAATGATTTGATCATGTAGTTCATACATTACCTAAAGTGGAAACTTTTTTGCAGGATCGAGTTTGGTCACTCAACACAATTGTTATCTCTCAAACTCACTAAGTGACACTCAGTTTGATGATGTCGAATCGCTTAAGAGTTGATAGTAATACAATAAGTAAACAAACATATCAGAAAGGTTTTCAATTGTATATATTACTTCTCAACTCTAACTATTACAAGACTCTTACAAGCATAATAAATGAGTTACAATGACAAACTATATATACTACTATCTACAGCCGGTTATACTTTGACACCAGCTGGAAACTTAATACTAAACAACTACTACATTGTTAAGAGTAAGCTATCTAAGATGAAATACTATCTATGATTTGGTAGTCATGACATGTCCATGACTTACCTTTTGTCACCAATTAAAGTTGGTAACTGTACTAACTGATAAAGGAGGAACAGTGGAATAAAGTATGGTCAACTACATGGGCGTGGAAAGCACCATGCAATATATCAGAGATTGCAGCGGTGTGTCAGAGGGAGCATACTTATGTCCAGTGGTTCATAGTAGGTTCTTTTGAAGGTTAACTGGCTTAGCCACTTATACTTCAGAAGAGTCTACTTCTTTTGAAGCTTGACTGGTTCTTCCGAAGCCGCTTATACTTCAGAAGAGTCTACTTCTTCTGAAGCTTGACTTGATCTTCAGGACTTCATGCTTCGGAAGTCAGTGTCTTGAATTCTTCTAAGGGTTGAACTTCGGAAGAAGAAAAACTTTATCTTCGAAAGTTAGAGTTCCTCTTCGGAAGCTCTTTCAGACTTGACCTTCAGAAGCTCTTTCAGACTTGACCTTCGGAAGCTCTACTTTTTCCTTCGGAAGTTCTTCATCAGTTGCACCAAAATTGTCTAAGTGTTTGTTTTGGTTGCACCAGTCTTATGATCCAACAAACTCCCCCTAGGCTGATGCTACCAAAACTTTACTTGTTTCTTCTTCTTAAAACCTTCAGCATGAAAGAGAGAAGATACTTATCTGTCTCTTTATTCTTACCAGATGTGGTGCTGAGAAGTTTGTACAAATCATTCGTAGACAGAAGATCCAGTCTATTACTTTGAATGATATGCACCCGTTGTTATGTCCCTCTGAAGAGAGTTAGTTGACGAGAGTTGTAGTCATACTCCCATCAAACTATGTGTTCCAATTCAGGGCCTTCAACCATTTCTAAGAAAGCTTTGTCTTTGGTGGTTGAACCTTCCTTTTCTTCCTTCTCTCTCAGCTTCAACCATTCTTAAATCTTGGTCCTTGCAATCAGTTCAGTAGATGAAGACTGTTGAGATGATTTCTTATGTGGGCAGCTATCTCAGAGTTGAAGGGATTAGAGAATGGTTTCTATTTTAACTCAGCAATGTCAAATCTGCTTGAGTGTAACAGAAAAGAAGCATTGAGCCTGTTGATTTCACCATTCTCTCTTTCCACAACAAAGTTATGAGAAGAGTCTTTAAACCTCCACTGGACTATTTTCTTTCTAGGAATGAGGGGTTGGGATGGTAACTTATCACCCTTCCTATTGTCCTGTAGAGTCACCAGTTTTCTTCTCAGCAACTTCTCTTCTTTCCCAAGAGAGTCAAGGTTGGTTACCAAGAGTCTAAGTGCCTGGTCTAGTGTTCCTCTAGGAAGATCAAGGAATTGTTCTCTTATGAGGGAACATGAGGAGCCATCAATGAAGGGTAGTTTGAAGGACCCCTCCTCACAAGAGATATCGCTTAGAGTGGTATAGTTGATGAGCTTCCTCTTGATCTCCTTGAATTATTCTAAGGAAAGAGGTTTGGATGATTGTGAGGATGACTTGGGTGGCTGTTGGGTAGATGAGTAGTTGTGGTGGTTGTTGTGATGAAATGGGTGTGGAAGAGGGTATGGCTGATGGTGTGGATTCAGGAGTGTATAGCTCAGTACTTGGCTCGGTTTTGATGGGGAAAGGTAAATAAATTGGTTCAGGTTGAGGTTGTGGTGCTGGTTTAGAAGTCATCACCTGTACTCTTCTTTACATCTTCTTCTTTCTTCTTGAGCGACTGTCAGCCTTGATGTCACTAACATGTCGCTGTAGGGTCTTCTCAGACATTGGGCCAACTTGCCTACCAGAGAGCCATGGGCCCTGAGATAATCCTTCATCCAGGCTTTATCTCCCATCTTCTTGACAACTGCAAGTTGAGCTTCTTCTTCCTTCTTCTTCTTCTCCTTCAGCTTTTCCCTGGAAGCCCTCTTTCTCTCTTTGTTCATTTGGTCTTGTTCCTTTTTAAAAAGCCACAAGACCGTATCATTATCATGAGGAGCCAGTACCTCAAGAGGGAATCCCCTGGAGCTCAGAAAAGCTATCATTTCATTCATGAGCTGTTGCTCAGCTCCCTCCTTCTTTCTTTGTTCTTCCTCTTCCAAGGCCAACCTTGCTGCTTCTTCTTGTTCTCTTCGCAGCAGAGTTGCCTTTTCTAACTCAACCAACTCCTATAGTGGCAAGAGGGGCACATCTTCACTTGCAGTTCTTAGGTTGACAAGTCTGTCAATAATCTCCACCTTTCTTTTGTTGTTGATAGCCTCCTGGTTGGCTACAACTGCTTTGCTACTTGCAGCTAGAAGCTTCCCAGTTGGGAGTCTACCTTTTCTCCTAAGCTTCTCCAACCTTTGTTCCTCTAATAGTTCTTCCGCAGTCAACTTCCTCTTACCTTTGATGTCTTCAAAAGGTTGAGATTTTGGATGTTCTTATGTAGAGATTTCAGGTTGGTGGGTGGTGATTGGAGCTTCTGGTGATGGTGGTGTTTGAGAGAGGGAGTCTGAGAAAGTCTTCACTATTTATCTCATATGCTAGTTCAAGAATTGCATCTGTGATAATTAGATCCTCAGACAAGGTGTATAGTCCTTCCGCAGCTTGGATCTCAGCTTCGGAAGTTTGGAATACTTCTTCCGCAGCTTTGACTTCAGTTTCGAAAGTTTGTGGGATTGCACTATCTGTCCCAACTATTTCAGTTGCTGGGCCATCAGTCTCCATATCCCCTTTGAATTCGATCTCGGGTTCAATGAGGACCTTAGGTTGACCAATTTCTTTGATAGTGGTAGATGGTGCATTTAACCTCTAGAACTCTTTAGCTCCAAAGTATGCCACAACAACATCCTGACTTGGTTGTTCAAGGGAGGAGCCCATTAGGAACTGGTTAGGAACTTATTCAGATCGATGAGCATTCTTGGGTCCACTTGAAGAATGATAGTAGGAGGCTCAGGAAAAAACAGTTGATTGCTGAGCAGGATATATTGAAGATAGAGTGGAAAGAACTAAGCTTTGCTGCTCCATGTGGGTTTCACTCTGAACATTCTCTCCCTTTTGGTAGGATCATCCTGAGAGGTAGATGAGCTAGAGGAGGAAGTCAGAGAGACTTGTATAGGTACATGCCTAACAGATCTCTTAATATGTTCCTAAGCTAGTTGAGCCTTGAGACTTTAAATCTCAAGTTGCCGAGTGGCAGACCTATCCTCTAAAGTCTTAACGTTGGATTCAAGATTTGAGACTTTAGAAAGTAGGTCTTGAATGGTGAGTTGCATACTTCTCTCATCTTCTTTTGAAGAATCACAGGGAGATGAGGTAACATACCTGGTATGTTCATCCTTACCATCAGATGTGGTTTCTTGGCACCCTGGTTTCCCATGCTTAATGATGTCTATTTCAGAGTCATCAAAAGGTACAGTTGCCGTAGATTCAGTCTAAGATATGTTACCACTGTCTTGAGGGATCATTGAGGCACCTTCAGTAGTTGCAGCTGAATCTACATGAGCCCCCTCCACACTAGTGGGACTCACCTCATTTGGGGTTTGCTGATGGGGGCTACAAATCAGAGATCTCTCTAGACTCAGTTGATCCTTAGATGGGTGTTGTGGATCAAAATCATGGACTTGAAGAGACATGATTTCTTCATCAGTGGCTATTAAAAGGTCAGTAAAGGATATGGAAGTTATGCCTAATGACCCTATCATTAGGGTGTCCCTTTTTGGCTGCTTAGGGGAGTATTGAGACTCACCCTGAGGGTTTACAGCTTGGGTTTGGGGCTTAGGGGATTGAGACTGAGGAGACTTAATACCTATATTGAGGTCTATTGTGAAGGAAGGTAGGACCTCAGACTGAGTGGGAGCCTATGTTTCCACTCTAGCCTTTTTGGGTAGAACAGGGGAACTTGTTCAATCAGAGTAGATTGAACAAGGGTTTGCTTGGAGCGTCTCTGATAGGTATGTTTAATGGGGTGTGAAGGAAGAGTTGATTGAGGTGGTTATTGTTGGTGGTTCATCACCTGTGGGGTTAACAAGGATGTCACCAGGAGCCATTGGCTTAATCATACCTGGAAGAACCGCAGTGTGTCTTCCGGTAAAGTTGGTGGACACCTTCTTCAGCACCTTGAAGATGGTCGCCCTCATGTGAGGGATAGACAGAGTAGCTGCACAGACAAGCTGACTCTGATCCAACTCACAGTTGATTAAGTGCTGGATAAACCTTGGTACATGTAAAATGTCTCCCTTTGAAGGTTTGCCATGAGGTTGTTTAGCATAAATCTTGAGTAGTTGAACCTTAGGCCTTTACCAACCCGTGAACTAGGCATCCTAGTTCATAGGGGATTTGATCACATCCCCCAAACTTGTTTGACAAGCAGTGAAGAACTACGTGAAGCAGGAACTTCCAGTTGTAGGAGAAGTTGAACTTGTATACAGTTGACCTGCTCAGATCTCCACCATATCCTATGTGGGTGTAAGTATCATCCAAGTGTGATTTGGGGAATTTCGTAGGAGAACCCTCATCATGGAGCTCTAGATGCTCCCTGATGGTTTGTTCAGATATGATCAATTCCTGGCCACAAATGTTTGACCTGATAACCTAACTTCGTTCATAGTTTCAGTTTGACCGTTCCCCCAAAACTCGGGCATTTGATTTGAGTAAACGGTGGGATTAACAGTTAGAGTAATGTAGTAGGTGGACTGGGTAAGAAAATGGATGATTTCAGAGAAGTCATCATCCTTGGAAGAATCAAGGAGTGCGACTTAGTTGTGCTGGGGGTTTAGAGCCAATGTTGAGAAAGTTACAGAGAGAATGAAGTTGAATTTGCAATAAAACTAAGGACGAAGAAAGCTTAAGGCTGTGAATTTTGGTAAAAAGATTAAATGAGTAAGCCGGGGTTATTTAAATGGGTGAAATGGCGGTTGATAAGGTGAAGTGATGATTTGGGGTATGATGTGATGAGGGCAGTAAGATAAGTTGTTAGGTCTAGAATCTGTAGATCTAGTCATTATGTATAGGCTTAGTACTTGAATTAATATTTGTAATGAACTTCTGTATTTCATTATTATGTATGCATTAAATATATAGGTTAACCCATTTATATATGTGTTGATGTATGTATGGCTGCAGGTACAAACATAATACTTGATCAATTATTGAAATTGACCAAGTGTAAGAAACATCTACGGATGAACATATTATTCTTCCGTAGATGTATATCTTACAAGTAACAATACATCCGAAGATCATCTACGGATGAACAAAATCAACTGGAGTTCCAAGTGTTCAAGAAATGCTGCGGAAGAACAAAACATCTGCGGAAGAACAAAACATCTGCGGAAGAACAAAACATCTGCGGAAGACAATATTTCTGCGGAGTCCAAACACTTGTATAATACAAGTGTTACAAGTCAACAAGTCAACAAGTCAACAAGGCGGTTATACGAATCCCGAGAAATCCGATGATTCCTTATCAGAAACAAATCAAATCCCAAGAGATCCGGTGTTTCCTATAACTGAAACATCTGTCTATAAATATGGATCCTAGGTTTTGATTCAAGTACGATTGAAAACAGACGATTGATTGATTGAGAACAGCAATAGCATTATAACAATCATCAAAAGTCTTTCGATCATCATAACATATACAACATCATAGCATTCATTGTTTCATTCTTTTGTAATCTTCAACACATTATAATAAAACATTAATTAATCTTTAATTGTGTTTTGTGTCGTGTGTTCTTGATATTTCATTGACATTGAAAGTTGCTTAAATACAATTAAACCAAATCAACGTTAATTCCGCTAACGTTGACTTGACATCAATTCACACTGATAATTCCTGTCGACGATCCTTGGATTCACAGGTGGTATCAGAGCCAAGTGCTCATTGATTTAGATCAATTGATCTATCAGTGTTAGTTGTGTTTAATTGTGTTTGTTTTCGTTTTCAGCAATTTTTAATTAACTCGTTTCTATATTCAAATCAATTGAATAGTAGATCTTGTTAACATCATGAGCAACTTCAGTGGTTCATCATACCAACCCCCGAAGTTGGAAACAAAAGCAGATTTTAAGTCATGGAAAATCAAGTTCAGGAATCATGTAAACTATACTGATTCTGACTTGTGGATTTCCATCACTGAAGGTCCTTATATTCCACCCACTCTTGGGCCGGATTATAATGACAAAAATCAACCAATCAGCACAAAAGATCTATTACCTGATGATGTCAAAAAGGTTAAAGTCGATATAAAAGCATACAGTCTGCTTAGTATGGCTTTACCTGAAGAGATATTGATCAGGTGTGAGAACTATAAAACAGCTCACTCCTTATGGAAGATTCTTCACACTCTCTGCGAAGGGAGTGATGAGATAAGAAGTATAAGGAGAGACACTCTCAGATCACAATATGAAACCTTTCATCATATTGAGGGTGAATCAATTCCTCAGCAACTTCATAGATTCATGCAGTTAGTCACTGAGATGAATATTCTAGAGTTGAAGTATACTAGTGTGGAATTAAACAAGAAAATGCTCCACACTTTGCCAGAAAGTTGGAAGCATACTGTGTCCATGTTCAAGAATACTATAAATCTGAAAGCAACTGGTTTAGATACTCTGGTTGCAAAAGTGGAAGCTCTTGAAATGGATGAAAAATCAAGAAACAAGAGTGTGAGAACTCATGTCTCACCCTATCACTTCAAAGAAACAAATAATGTAGGAAGTGCATTTATTTCAAACAATGAAAGTGATAGCTCTTGTATTAGGAGTGATGATGAGGAGGAAGTTAGCTTCTATGCTTCAAAACCCTCAAAGAAATCATCTCAAGACAAGCAGCAAAAGAATAAAGGAAGAACTACTGATAGACAAGATACATCTACCGCAACAACTAAGTCTTCCTTTTCAGCAAATCAGTCAGAACCAATAACTGTGATATTGGACTCTGAAGAACAAAGAGCAGCCTTTGCAGCTTTTAGCTCAAGTTTTCAAGCATACCTGGGAAGCTCTCTAACATCAGCCAATATCTGTCAACAAGACTTAGAAGAACTACCCCCAGATGTAGTGGAAGAGATGGATCTACAATGGCAGATGGCCATGATTGCTTATAGAGCTAAGCAATATCTCAGGAGAAATAAGAACTTGGCTTCAGCAAGCAGAACATCAAAGATTGGTGTTGACAAATCAAAAGTGAGATGCTACAAATGCAATCTCTATGGACATTTTTCAAGAGAATGCAATCAACAGTCATATCCAGAGATGAGACAACATCAGCAGCATCAACAACATCAGATTCAAGCAAATCAACAATCTTCTCAAAGACCTCTGCACAAGCAATCTCAACTGATCAATGCTTCCCCACCAGCCACCAAAGAATCAGCAGGACCAAGTAACTCAAAGGAGTCAGGGCTGATCATACTTCAAGATGGAACGTGTGACTGGAGTCTGTATGAGAAGGAAGTTTTGGAAGAAAATCAAGCATTGATGGCTCATATGGATCAAACAGTGCCACCAATGGCTAAAGAGGTAAAAGAAAGATTGTGTTCATCAACTTGTGTTGAGGAAGTTGAACGATATAGAGTCCATGCTCAACAGTTGGCTGATAAAGTAAAAGAAACAATGATTTTGAATGAATCTCATGTTAGAGAACATAAATTATATCAAATAAAAATTAATTCTTTACAAAAGGATTTAGAAAAATTTGTTTCTGAAAATTATAGCCTAAAAGCCCAAGTTGAGCATTTGACCACTTCCTTAACAAAATCCATGGCTGATCATGCATCAACTGAAGTGAAACTTCAGAAGTTTCAATTATCATCTCAGCAATATGAGAAATTACTAACTTCTCATATTGAATCAAAGAAAAGGTCTGGGTTGGGTTATAATGCGGTTGCACCACCTATAAATGATAATTACACATCCTTACCTACAACAATGACAAACACTCTGTCAAATCATTTTGTGCCTAGCACTAAATTTGAAAAAGATTCATCTAAAACTAAAATTAATGATAAAGCTGAGGTGAGTGAAACTGAATCATCTGAATCAGAATCATTAGATCAAAATGATTCAGAATTTGATTATGATAAATGTGATGACTTGGATGATTCTGATGAACATGATGTTGATCAAACAAGCACTGGTAAAAATTTTCAACTGAAAGCCCATATTCCAAAAGTGCTTGAAGAAACAAAGTTGCCATATCCTCCTAAACAAAGAAACATGCTGAAGACCATCTGCAAGAGGATAGCTCAATTGAATGAAGGTCTTCAAGAACTAAGTATGCAAGAATCCTCCAAGAAATTGACTGATGAATCTGTCATCACTGAGGAAAGAGGAAAATTCAAAGGAAAGAAAAAGGCATCAGCAGATCATCAACTGAACAAGAAAACTTCAGCTGCTGATCTACGGAAGAGAAATTCAGCTTCAAACGAACAAAATGTGCACAAAAATGAAAAAGCTGAAGCACATTCAAAGCTAAAGAAGAAAGAGCAACAACAAAAATCAGCAAACAAAAGGAATGATTCTGAGAAAGAATCAGAAGAAAAGTATTGCAAATGGTGTGACATGAAAAATCACAACACTGAAGATTGTTACTTCAGCAGTTATTGTTCTATTTGCAATATGAACAATCATATGACTGCTGATTGTTACTTCAACAAACATTGCTCTATTTGCAACAAAAATAATCATTCCACACAGGAATGTTATTTCAACAAAAAGAACAAGATAAAAGGATCAAAGAAGAAAGAATCAGACAAATCTGAATCAGATTCCCAATCCACAGATTCTGCAAAGAGTTCAAAACTGAAGAAGCACGAACAAAAATCAAAGGCAAAACCAAAGGACAAATCATCATCAAGTGTTAAGTTACTGAAGAAAAGATCATCTTTTCAGCAGTCAAAAACACCACACAGAAGAGTGGATTTGTCTGACAAGGAATCAAAGGATGATGATTCATTCTTTGATAAATTTGAAAAAGGCATTCATATCCCTCTTTCAAAAACAAAAGACAGTGAAACATTTAAAGGTTCACTATCAAAACAAAAGAATCAAACAAATGAAGTTGATCTAAGTAAAGCAGACAATATGAATCATGAATCTACTTCATCAACATCCCATTCAACAGAATCATCCTCATCCAAATTAAATCAGAATGAATCAATCAAATCTGAAACAGAAACTTCAAAAAATATTCTTGAAAGAGTAACTGTTTTAGATCCTGTTGACAAACCCAAGATCACTAAGGCTTGGGTTGTCACTTCTAACTGATTTTCTTTTCTGATTGCAGGAACAATATTGGAGAGCTGACAACATGTGGTATGTTGACAGTGGTTGTTCCAGGCATATGACAGGAAACTGTTCTCTTCTCCATGATTTCAAACATAAAAATGCTTCTTATGTGGCATTTGGTGGGGATAAAAAGGGAGGTAAAATTGTTGGTGAAGGAATGATAACCAATGGTGTACTTAAATTTGATAAAGTAAATTACTGTAAAAACTTACAGTATAATTTACTTAGTGTATCTCAAATCTGTGATCAAAACTACACTACATTGTTTGATGACACTAACTGTTACATTCTTAAGCCAGGATTTATTGTCCCAGAAGATTGGATTCTCCTCAAAGCAGCAAGAAAAGGAAACACTTATGTGTTGGATATGAACAACACTTCTCTCACAAAACATGAAACTTGTCTTATTTCTAAACTTTCAGAAGATTTGTCACAATTATGGCATAGAAGACTTGTTCATTCTAACATGAAAAATATGAATAAATTGGTGAAACATGACCTGGTCATTGGCTTACCAAATAAAGAGTTTCATTGCTCAACTCATTGCTCTTCTTGTTACAAAGGAAAACAACACAGAGTGTCACATAAACCAAAAACAATCAATACTAATACTACACCACTCAAATTGCTTCACATGGATCTTTTTGGTCCAACCAATGTAATGAGCATTGGAAAAAGGCAATATTGTTTGGTGATAGTTGATGATTTCACTAGATTTACATGGGTCTTTTTCTTAAAACAAAAGAGTGAAACATCAGAAACATTAATGGACTTTGTCATCAAGATTGAGAATCAACTTGATACAAAAGTCAAAATTTTCAGGAGTGATAATGGTACTGAATTTGTTAACTTTGAACTAGATTCTTTTTGCAGGAGCAAAGGAATTGCAAGACAATTCAGTGCACCAAGGACTCCACAACAAAATGGAGTTGCTGAACGAAGAAACAGAACTCTCATTGAAGCAGCAAGAACAATGCTAGCTGATTCACAACTACCTATTACCTTTTGGGCTGAGGCTGTGAATACTGCATGCAATGTTCAAAATAGAACATTAATTGTCAAAGAACATAACAAAACTCCTTATGAGCTCCTATTTAAAAGAAAACCTTACATAGGATATCTAAGAGTATTTGGGTGTCAAGTAACTGTTTTGAACATCAAAGAGTCATTAGGAAAATTTTCAGAAAAAGCATATGATGGTTTCTTTGTTGGATATTCTTCAACATCAAAATCATATAGAGTGTATATTCCACAGCATAACATTGTGGAAGAGACACCTAATGTATCTTTTGATGAAAATGTATTCACTAAGTCAGTTAAAGGATCATCATGGTTATTTGACATAGATGCCTTGTCTAAATCTTTTAACTATGATTATTTGACAAATACAGGTTCTGATGAAGTATGCTATCCATTTGTTCCACCGATTATGACTGAAGTACCTTTATCTGCTGATCCCCCAAGGATACATCCCTCTACAAGTGACAACACTTCAACAGAAGCAGATACTACATGTGGAACTGACCAAAATGCATCAGGAGAAACTCCTACGGAAGAACAAAATGCATCAGGAGAAGCTGCTTCAGAAGAACAGCATGCATCAGGAGAAGCTCCTTCAGAAGAACAAAATGCATCAGGAGAAGCTCCTTCAGAAGAACAGCATGCATCAGAAGAAGCTCCTTCAGAAGAACAGCATACATCAGGAGAAGTTCCTTCGGAAGACCAAAATGTATCCGGAGAAGTTCCTTCGGAAGACCAAAATGTATCCGGAGCAGCTCCTACGGAAGACCAAAATACTTCCGCAGAAGTTCCTGCGGAAGAGCAAAATCCAACTGCAGATACTTCTGAAGCTCAATCAACAGAGACTCAATTTGATTATTTCTTGAATTCTCAAATTGAGATGCATCAGTCAGAGGCAATGGAAATGACTAATCTGGAATCATCCATTCCAGTTGAGTCAACTCCCTCAATGAGAATTCATAAGTCTCATCCACTTAACAATATCATTGGAAATCCTGAAAAGAGAACTACAAGGAGCCAAAGTGGTACAGCCAACCTTTGTCTATTCAACTGTTTTCTTTCTCAAGTGGTGCCTCCAAACATTACAGCTGCTTTAAAAGACAATAGCTGGATTGAAGCTATGCAAGAAGAGCTTCAACAGTTCAGAAAGCAAAAAGTATGGTGTCTTGTTGATTTACCTGAAGGTCAACATCCTATTGGAACTAGATGGCTATACAAAAACAAACTGGATGATAGAGGTATTATTGTCCGAAACAAAGCAAGGTTAATAGCACAAGGTTACACTCAAGAAGAAGGCATAGATTATGATGAAGTTTTTGCACCAGTTGCAAGAATTGAGGCAATAAGAGTGTTCTTGGCATATGCATCATACAAGAAATTCACTGTGTATCAAATGGATGTCAAGTGTGCTTTCCTATATGGAAAAATAGATGAGGAAGTTTATGTGTCTCAACCCCCCGGATTTGAAGATCCTCATTATCCTCACAGGGTATACAAACTAGATAAAGCCTTGTATGGTCTTCATCAAGCACCAAGAAAATGGTATGAAACACTATCATCCTTCTTACTCAAGCATGGCTACAAAAGAGGAACAATTGACCAGACACTCTTTCTCAAACAAGAACATCAAGATCTCTTAGTAGTTCAAGTATATGTTGATGACATTATATTTGGATCAACTAATAAGAGATTGTGTGTGAATTTTGAAGAGCTGATGAAATCTGAATTTCAGATGAGTTCAATGGGTGAATTAACATTCTTCCTTGGCCTTCAAGTTCATCAAAAAGCAGATGGCATTTTCATCAATCAAGAAAAATACATTCATCAAATTCTGAAGAAATACAATCTTGCTGAAGTCTCCTCTTGCAAAACACCAGCATCAACAATTGATAAGATTGCCCCTGATCTCTCTGGAAAATCTATTGATCAAAAATTATTTAGATCTATGATAGGTTCACTTATGTACTTAACTGCCAGTAGACCTGATATTATGTTTGCTGTGTGTGTATGTGCTAGGTACCAATCTGATCCAAAGGAGTCACATCTCAATGCTGTCAAAAGAATTTTCAGATATCTCAAGGGAAAACCAGGACTTGGTCTATGGTATCCCAAGGATGGAGACTTTACACTCTACTCATACTCAGACAGTGACTATGGTGGATGTAACAGCAATAGAAAATCAACAACCGGTGGATGTCAATTCATTGGACCCAGGCTAGTGTTATGGCAGTGCAAGAAACAAACAAATGTTTCTGTATCCACAGCTGAGGCTGAGTACATTGCTGCTTCAGCCGGGTGTTCTCAAGTGCTTTGGTTACAAAACCAATTGCTTGACTATGGTTACAACTTTCTTCAAACTTCAATCTATATAGACAATTCTGCTGCTATGTTTATAACTGCTAATCCTGTGCAACATAGTAAAACTAAACATATAGAGATTAGGTATCATTTTCTGAGAGATTGCTCAGAAAAAGGATTGATCAAGTTAGTCAAAGTGGATACATCAAATCAGCTTGCTGATTTATTCACTAAAGCCTTTGATTCAGTCAGATTTAATTTTCTGATTGAGTCTCTAGGTATGATTAACTTAGATTAAATAAAGTTCAAACAAACAACATGCTGTGTGCAATAATGCATCAGTATGCCTTATGCATGGGAAATGATAGTAAACTATAGCTTTGCCTATTTCTGCATAAACAAATATCAATATATCTCAACAAGTTTCTTGATATGTGAGTAGGTTCAACTTGAGTGGAAACAAACCTTAGTGCTTGCATAACATAATATTGTCATAATTGTCTGTGGGAAACTTCATTTGAGAAAACAAAGTGAGTCTTATCCTAATGTGATCAAATCATTCATCTGCACACACTATGTAAAAGACTTTATACTATCTATCTTTGCAACTCATACTCCCTTTGTTTTGTGTGAACAAAGACCTGGATGTATGATCACCATACTGAATCTCAGTATCAAAGGTGAAAAGATCATGTTCATCATCATCCCTCTGTTTTGTGTGAACAAAGACCTGGGTTAAAGGCACCTCTGTTTTACGTGAGTAAAGACCTGGTGACCTGATGATGATCATATCTAAAGCTCTCAAAAGAATCCTAAGTGATCAACTGTATATTATCCTGAGCTTTATCAACATCGCATCAATGAGATGCCAAACACATCTCAAGATAGCTATTATAATTTAAAGTACATAGTCTCAAGAGTGAAAGAATGATGATTTGACTTACAAAGGGAGGACAACACCTTTGTGAATCAACTGTGAAGTCCATGACAGTTATTTCTAAATCAATAAAACATGATAAACAGCAAGCCTAGTTGATACATGAGCTCTTGTATGGATTTATAAGGGCAATATACTTGCAATCAGAACTTGTTCCTGCATCAACTATACAACATAACTAATCAGGAAGAGGCTTAGCATTATAGTATGATCCCATCTTAAGTGCATCTGATCATTATCATATATTTAGCGTTTATGTTATTCCTCTTAAAGAAATTTATGATAAATGCTTAAGTTCATCATTAATCAAAAATTTAGGGGGAGTAGTATTCATGAAAAAGCATCTATATCAGCAGCAGCAATGTCTATATCTTTATCAAGTTGAAGAAATTGAAACCTGAGCATCACATCAGCCGTTGGTTACATGAAATTTATTTTAAATTTCCTTGTACTAAATTGTCATGTATGCAAAGCCAACGAGGTCCTATAGCAATAATTGGTCCAACCAATGGAGTTGGGCCATACATACATCTGTGTGTAAATCAATATTAGTATATTAACGTTTATCCGTAGATTGGTAAACTACGGATAAACAAAGACCAATAATAGAAGTTGTTGATCTGTAGATATACTACGGAAGAGTAAGTTGTGGATTACAATTAATGTGATATTACTTCTACGGAAGAGTACAATGTGGGACCCACTGAATAAATCCGAGAAAATTAATGTCTGAGGGTATAAATAAAGAGATTTGACTTGTCAAATGCATTATGCACTTTTTCAGCTCACTTTTTCAGACCTAGAAAATCTCACAACAAATTTTTCCCACTTTCTCAACATTCAAAATTTATCAAATCAAACCTTAAGCAAACATATATCTGAGTTCTTAATCAGCATCTATTAAGGTAAAACATGTCGTAATCATCAAGAATGAACAAGTTGATTCTTGTTTTATCTCACAACTGTTCGTATTCTTATATCAATAACATGATTCTAATGAAGTCTTTTCTTATGAACAGATGGATCATCGATTTGCAAAAGAGCATAATGTATGTGCTTTCTTGAACCCTGACGATCCTGTGTCAGAAGGATGTCAAGAAATTATGAGATATTTGAGAAGATCAAGGGTTTTCTATGCATTATCTGCAGAGCCAACGATCTATCAATCGCATATCAGTGATTTCTGGAATTCTGCGCGTATAGAAGAAGATGATGAAGGAATGAGTACAAGTAGCTAAGCCTAAGGGGGAGTATTGTTAGGTCTAGAATCTGTAGATCTAGTCATTATGTATAGGCTTAGTACTTGAATTAATATTTGTAATGAACTTTTGTATTTCATTATTATGTATGCATTAAATATATAGGTTAACCCATTTATATATGTGTTGATGTATGTATGGCTGCAGGTACAAACATAATACTTGATCAATTATTGAAATTGACCAAGTGTAAGAAACATCTACGGATGAACATATTATTCTTCCGTAGATGTATATCTTACAAGTAACAATACATCCGAAGATCATCTACGGATGAACAAAATCAACTGGAGTTCCAAGTGTTCAAGAAATGCTGCGGAAGAACAAAACATCTGCGGAAGAACAAAACATCTGCGGAAGAACAAAACAACTGCGGAAGACAATATTTCTGCGGAGTCCAAACACTTGTATAATACAAGTGTTACAAGTCAACAAGTCAACAAGTCAACAAGGCGGTTATACGAATCCCGAGAAATCCGATGATTCCTTATCAGAAACAAATCAAATCCCAAGAGATCCGGTGTTTCCTATAACTGAAACATCTGTCTATAAATATGGATCCTAGGTTTTGATTCAAGTACGATTGAAAACAGACGATTGATTGATTGAGAACAGCAATAGCATTATAACAATCATCAAAAGTCTTTCGATCATCATAACATATACAACATCATAGCATTCATTGTTTCATTCTTTTGTAATCTTCAACACATTATAATAAAACATTAATTAACCTTTAATTGTGTTTTGTGTCGTGTGTTCTTGATATTTCATTGACATTGAAAGTTGCTTAAATACAATTAAACCAAATCAACGTTAATTCCGCTAACGTTGACTTGACATCAATTCACACTGATAATTCCTGTCGACGATCCTTGGATTCACATAAGTCATTTAAATATTCCGACATCATTAAGAAAATCTTTACCTTTTTACAAAGTGGGGCCCAAAAGATTTCCGTTACACAGTAAAAGTCTCTTCCACGGGTAAAAGCTCTTCCGAGGGTAATCTTCTTTCGAAGCCAAATTTACTTCCAAAGGTAAATTTATCCTAGGAGAAATTTACTTCCGAGACTAAGAAGGTCTTCCGAATGACGAAGTTTCAAGCTTCGGAAAGAGATTTGATATACCATCAAATACTCTTCCTAGGCTAAAAACTCTTCTTAAGATGAAAACAATTTTAAAAAATTTTCCTTCGGAAGATACAGAAAATATCTTCCAAGGGTTAATTTCTATTTGGAAGAACTTATAATTAACAATTTTTGAAGAAATGCCTTTTGTAACAGGGCTTAGATTGTTTTGACAAAGACAAAACACATTTTGAAAAGGATTTTCAAAGGAGATAAGCTAATTAATGTTGATCATCCCAATAGCTATGATAAGATACTTAGATCTCTGTTCATCAAATGCTTTGGTGAACAGATCAGCATATTGATCATTTGAATCAACTTTGACTAGTTTAATCAAGTTTTTTTCATGAATATCTCTAATGAAATGATACCTGATATCGATGTGCTTAGTCTTGGAGTGCTGGACCGGATTTTCTGTAATAGATATAACACTCTTGTTCTCAATGTGGATAATAGTCCTCATGAGGTTGAGTCCATTATCTATCATCAGGTTCTGAATCCATAGCAGCTGAGCACAACAACTTGTAGCAGCAATGTATTCAGCTTCGGCAGTTCAAGTTGAGACACAGGATTGCTTATTCCATTGCCATGAGATGATCCTTCCACCAAGAATTTGACATCCTCATGATGTTGATTTCTTGTTGATGTTGCATCCATCATAGTCAATATCAGTGTAGCCATAGAGATTGAAGTTGTTGTTCCTCGAATACTAGAGACCCAGTTTAGGTGCTCCTTTGAGGTATCTAAGGATTCTCTTGGCAGCAACTAGGTGAGACACCTTTGGAGCAGCCTGATATCTTGAACAGATGCATGTTGCAAACATGATATCAGGTCTACTTGTTGTGAGATACATCAAAGACCCAATGATTGCTATATGCTGATGTTGATCAGTATCCTCCCCCTCAGAGTCAGGACAAAGATTGTGATTTCTTGCTATAGGAGTCTTCGCTGGCTTACAATCTTTTATATCAAATCTTTCTAAAATGTCATTGACATATATAGATTGATTGATAAAGAACCCTTCCTTCATCTGTTTCACCTGAATTCCAAGGAAAAAGTCCATTTTTTCCAAAGAACTCATCTCAAACTTCTTCTTGAGAAGCAGCAAGGTTGGCCTTGGAGGAAGAGAGAGAAATAAAAAAGAGAGGTTGATTAGCAACTAAGGAGGGAAAGGATAACTTTTTTAACCTCCAGAGCTTTCTCTCAAGAAGAACTATCTCCACATGACAATGATACGATCTTATGGCTCTTCAACAAAGAGCAAGATCAAATGGAGAAGGAGAGAAAGAAAGCTTCAAAGGAGAAGCTGAGGATGAAGAAGAAGAAGGAAGAAGAAGCAGGACTCGCTGCTACCAGAAAGATAGGTGATAAAGCCTGGATGAAGGATTATATACGGGCTCATGGCTTCTCTGGTAGGCAGGTGGGTCAAATATCTGAGAAGACTCTCTAGTGACATGTTAGTGATATAAAAGCTGAAATTCGCTCGGGGAAAAGGAAGGAGATTTATACAAGGGGACAGGGGATGATCTTCAAACCAACTACTCAACCTCAACCTCAAACCCAACCACAACCTAAACCAATCCCTTTTCAATTCCCTACTAAAACTAAACAAACTTCTGAGCCTTACACCCCTGAATCTGCACCATTATCCATACCTACTTCCTCACCTCAACCTCCTATACTAACCATCCTCAAACCCAAAACACTTCCTAGAACCCAAACACCACTACTCACCCAACAACCTCCCAAACCATCCCCTCAGCCTTCCAAACATCTCTCCTTAGAAGAGTTTAAGGAGATCAAGACAAAGCTCATTAATTGTACAACCTTGAGCGACATCTCTTGTGAGGAGGAGTCTGTCAAACTAACCTATTTTGATGGCCCCTCATGTTCCCTCGCCAGTGATCAATTTCTTGATCTGCCTAGAGGAACTTTGGACCAAGCCGCAAAACTCTTTGGCCTCAACTCACAACAAAGGGTGCATGTCAATCAGAGTGATAGACTGGATCTCTTATCCTCGAATGAGTTGTACAAATTTCTCAGCACCACTTCAGGGAAGAACAAGGAAACAGATAAGCATCTTCTGTCCCTGGTGCTGAAGGTTTTGAGAAGCATAAATAAGTGAGGTTTTGGTAGCATCAGCCTAGGGGGAGTTTGTTGGATCTAGAAAGGCTGGTGCAACCAAAACCAAATCACTTAGACTATTTTGGTACAACTAATAAAGGACTTCCAAAGCTAAGTGTGGAACTTCCAAAGGAAATGGAGTTCTTCCGAAGACAAAGTGCAAGATCATCTTCCGAAGGAAAACTCCAACTTCCGAAGACAAAGTATTCTCTTCCGAAGTTCAGGACTTAGAAGAAATCAAGAGGTCAACTTCCGAAGTATGAAGACATGAAGAAGTCCTCAAGCCTCAAAAGAAGTAGCCTCTTCCGAAGTATAAGTGGCTTCGGAAGAACTTGTTCTTCCGAAGCCAACTAACCTTCGGAAGACACTACTATGAACTAGTGGACATAAGTATGGTCTCTCTGACACTCCGCTGCAGACCTCTGATATACTGCATGGCGTTTTCTCTAAAGCCATGTAGTTAACCATACTTTATTCCACTATTCACCTTTATCAGTTAGTATAGTTGCCAACTTTAGTTGGTGACAAAAGCTAAGTCATGAACATGTCATGACTACCATATCTTAGATAATACTTTATCTAAGATACCTTAACTTTAGCATTGTAGTATATGCTTTAGTCATAGGTTTCCAGTTGGTATTAAAGTATATCCGGCTGTAGGATCTAGTATATATAGTTTCTTATTGTAGCTGATGAATCTTGTGACACCCGATCAAATAAGGTCAACGTTTGTCCGAGACTAGCCTAATAATATTTTTATATTTATTATTTATGGCGTTTGACTATTTGAAACCTAAGTTGACTATTCTAACGAACCTTGTAATCGATTAACCGTTCAAGACTAGTTATAATAATAATAATAATAATAATAATAATAATAATAATAATAATAATAATAATAATAATAATAATAATAATATAATAATAATAATAATAATAATAATAATAATAATAATAATAATTGCACTAGTGTGCATGGACGACAACTAAGTCATCTTTGCCCCTACTTGACACACACAACACACACATTCTTCACACACACATACTCCACAACCCTTTCGTCTCCTCACCAACACCCCTTCCCCACTCTACCTCCATCGGCCACCACCCCCACCGCCGAGACCACCAATCGCTGCCACACCGCCATCCACCACCATCACCAGCAGCCACGAACCGCCACCGCAGCCACCACCTTCGTCGCACCACCAGCCGCGACCACCACCATGTCACACCACCACCTTTGGTTGCCCTACCACCACCCCCCGTTTGATTTTGAGAGTGCCACCCCCATCAAGCACTGAAATCACACCGCCACCACCATAAGAAAATTCATTTTCTTCCTTTCAAGTCAAGAACAAGAGGGTTTCAAAGTGAAGCTTTGCTAGGAGCTCGCAGATGTAATCGGGAGTTGGAAATCACGGAGCTAACGTTAGAGAGTGTTGGTTTAGGCTAAGAGTTACTCAAGTTATACTTGGTTAGGGTTAGATCATTCATTTTACTTCATGCATGGGTAATCAATATGAAAATCTTGATGAACCTTAGTTCACCCACTTAGATGTTACATGAATAATGATGTTTTTTTTATAAAAAAAGGGTTTTGAAATAGTTGAATAATCTGAAGTGTATGCAAGAAATGATTTTAACTTGATGAAATCATGTTATTTGTATGATTTGGGTTTGTATGAATGTATGTATATGTAAGTTGAAGGATTGGTGGATGATGGCCTCATAGGAAATGATTAGGTAGAATTATTGGATGGATGAATATTGTTGGATATAATATCATACGAGGGTGATTAAGTTGGAACATTGGATGATATTTTTCATCATAATCTTATAAAAAGAATGATTAAGTTGAAATGTTGATATAAAATCGATACTTGAACACGTTAGAAAGGTTTCACTTATATGAGAAGATTAGATTGAGAAATAATTGGAGGACTAGAAAATGTGGTTAGAATTGAGCATAAGACGAGATTTAAGACTCCAAGACTATATAAAATAAATTTGTATAAAACTGAAAAAAATACTTACGGATAATATACGACTAATAAAATGAATATATATATATATACATATTATATATATATACACATATTATATATATATATATATATATATAGATATATATATCTATATATATATATATATAGATATATATATATATATATAGATCTATATATATATATATCTATCTCTCTATCTCTCTCTCTATATATATATCTCTATATATCTATATATATATATATATAACACCCGGTTATTTACCTCTTTTGAAGCCGACGAAAGGAGAAAAAGAAATAAAGTCCTATGTCGAGGGACCAAACTCGCCAACGAAAGAAAGACGGGTGAGTGGGGGTATATAAAGAGAGAGGGCAGCCCTTACCCTCTACCCACCCTCATATTTTCAGCCAAAAGGAAGAGAAGAGAGAAAGAAGAGAAAAAGAGAGAAAAGTTGGTTCGGGTTGGTTCGAGCGAGCAAAATCGTTAAGGAGCGAGTCAAATCGAAGCCCTAGTCGTTGTGCTAGTTTGTGTGAGTTCTAGGACCCCACTTTTACTTGTTTTCAAACGATTTTGGGGCTGGAAAGCATAGAAAACCCGTTTTTGTATGTGTGTGTATTTGACTCATTTGGGTGTATTGCCTGTGATGCGTTTGGAGTTTGTTTCCGGGCTTGTATGTGCTTGTATGGTGTTGTGGTATGCATTCCTAAGGTCTAGGATGGTTGATTTAGGCTTAGAATGGGTTTGGATGAGCTTGGAGGCCGGAAATGGCAGATTGGGTTCGGGATGAACTCCTTTCTGCATCAGCTAGGGCTAGGCGACCGACTGAAGGCCATACGGCCGACTGAGGGGCGATTGAGGTTCATTCGCACGATTGGGGTTCATTCGCACGATTGAGAGTTCATTCGCACGACTAAGGTTTCCTTCGTACGACTGAGGGTCCAGTCGCATAGGTGCTTAGTCGCATTGGTTCCAATCGCTTGAGACTCATTCGCATTGAGTCCATTCGCATGAGGTCGGTCGCATAGGTGTTCATTCGCATTAGTTCCATCCGCATGAGGTCCATACGCACGACTGGGTGTTCATTCGCATAGATGTGCATCCCCATGAGTCCAATCGCATGATGCTTAGTTGCCCGGAGGCCATGCGTCTGAAGGGTGTCCATACGCCCGAATAGGGCTGATGCACCCGAGGAGAAGCGTAGTTCGACTTTTGACTTTCGGGGGAAAGTGCAGATGTAAGTTTTGACGTAAAGGTTCCCGTAAGAGCATGTAAGATGACTGTTATGACCTTAGAGAGCATGTTGGGCATGATGATGATGATGTTGCATGTTATGCATGTTATGTATGTATGATATTGCCCTGTATGATGATGATGACTGTGTATGATATGTTCCTTATTATGATGTATGTTTTTCTTTCTTGTGGCTTTACGTGTCGTGTTAATGAATGAATGAAGTATTATGTAACGTAAAGTGAAAGATAATGAAAGAGGAACATGAAGTAAGAATGCATGCATTATTGAATGATGAATGAATGAAGGAAAGGCTTGCAAGCACATATATGAGGTGAGCAACCCTGTTGTTGCAAGAGACTCGGATAGCGTGCAATCGTTGAGATTGCCCATGAGGTGAGCAACCCTGTTGTTGCAAGAGACTCAGATAGCGTGCTATCGTTGAGATTGCCATGAGGTGAGCAACCCTGTTGTTGCAAGAGACTCGGATAGCGTGCTATCGTTGAGATTGGCAATGAGGTGAGCAACCCTATGGTTGCAAAAGACTCGGATAGCGTGCAATCGATGGGATTGCTAATGAGGTGAGCGACTCTGTTGTCTCAACAGACTCGGGAAAACGAACGTATAAAATGAACGAAAGTTAGCGAATGTAATGGAAGATAATAATGATATTATCTGTGTATACGTTTGATGTATGATCGCATGAGAAAAGGAATGGTTTCAATGAAAGTAAAGTATGTTTTATTATAAAACTAGAACTCACTCAGCAACGCTGACTTTTTATGTGTTTCCAGTTGGCAGGTAATAATTGCTGAGGATGGCACTGCGAGGCTACTCAGCTCTTTTTGATGGCATCCATTTACGTAGGGCTTTTGTGATGTAATGCAACAATATATTTTGTAACTGATTAACGATGTATTATCCGGCGAAAGCTTTTATATCGAAAGCTTTTATAATGTAATGAGATATCTATTTCGATAATTCCGCTGCAATATTTTATGAATGTTAAATGTATTATTTGTTTTATGTGCGACGAATTACCAACTGTAGGCGTCCCGGGAACGGGGCCTTACAAGTTGGTATCAGAGCCAAAGTTTAAGTGAAATGGGTAAAATTTTCAAATAAACCTTAACTTAAACTGAGAATGGGACGGAAAGGGAATGGGATGCCAATCTGAGTAGCTGCGTGCCATCAGGTATTTTCTTAATGATAACCGGTATTATGTGCGCATGTTATGTGGTTTACGTGTTGTATGTAGATTTAGATACTGATGTAGTCAAGATAGGTAATGCTCAGGGTATGAAGAGTAAAGTAAGTGGCTAATCATAACTGGCCACTGTAATTAGGGACTTACTATACTTGACATAAACTGAGTTGTTCCCTTGAATGACCGTGTTGGTGTTTGAATCTTTCAGTGTGATAGAGAATGGCTGGTGGTAGATCTTTTAAAGCTTCTAGGGGTGGAGGCCGCGGTGGGCCTGATACTGAACCGCGACCTAAAAGAGGAAGGCCTAGAGTTGAGAAGGTGGTTCCTGAAGAACCTGAGACCCCACATCCAAAGGCTGGGGATGAGAGTGCAAACTTGAGGGCCTCGGTAAAGGAGGCTGTTGTTGAAGAAGTACACCAGGTCCTGCAGACAATCTTACCGTCTGTGGTGACCGAAGTCATCAAGGCTGTGAAAGAAGGAGAAAGAAAAGAAAGAAACTGGTCTTCGGGGGGACGAGAGCAACCGGAGCCTGAAACGATTTTCTCTGATAATGAGGAAGAGGAAGAAGATGAGCCCGTGCAAGAGGTGGTACGAGGCTGTAACTATGGGGCGTTTATGAGATGCAAGCCCCCAACTTTTGATGGAAACGACACTGCTGCTGCTGCTCACCGGTGGGTGAGGGAAATGGAGGTTGTTCTTGATATCAGCGAATGCCGGGAAGACTAGAAGGTGAAGTTCGCTACCCACTCTTTTGTTGATTCGGCTCTGTGTTGGTGGGACAACATTGTCCAAGCCGAGGGTAGCAGGGCCATTGGGAGGATGAGATGGTCTGAGCTGAAAAAGTTGGTGATTTTAGGAGTTTTGTCCTCATTGGGAAATGGACAAGGTCGAAAGGGAGTTCTTGCAACTGGAGGCGGGAACCATGACACACCAGCAGTACACCACAAAATTCAACGAGATGGCACGTCTGGTGCCGGATCAGGTGACACCTCTGTCTCGAAAGATCAAGAGGTATATTCAGGGTTTGCCAGCGGATATTCACAGGCACATGATCACTGCATGGCCGAGCACGTTTAGGTCGGCGGTGGATTTGGTAGGGAGACTGTATGATGAGAGAACGGTGGTGGTGACTGAAGGTGGCAAGAAGGGTGGTGGTGATCAAAACTGGCAGGGGAAGAGGCTTGGTCAGGGTGATGCCTCGACGGGTAATAAGAAGGAACGAGTGGATGACCGTCGTGTGGTCACATCGAGTGCGGGATCGAAAAGGTGTGGCAAGTGTGGAATGGAGCATAGTGGGGAATGCAGATTTGGGTCGAACTTGTGCTTCAAATGTGGGAAGGCGGGGCACATGGCAAAGGACCGTCGTATAGTCTGGTGCTATAACTGTGGTGAAGAGGGTCATATGAGCAGGGATTGTAAGAGGCCGAGGGCTAAGAGCTCCGGGACGAAGAAGATGGGAGGTGAAGGACCGAGGGCGAGCGCCAGGGCATTCACCATGACATAGGAGGAAGCTAGGACGGACCCTGATGTCGTGTCCGGTACGTTTCTGGTGAACCAAACTTTAGCTTCTGTGTTATTTGATTCGGGTGCCAGTAAAAGTTTTATTTCTATTGCTTCCTGTGCTAAGCTGCCTGTTAGTAGTAGACGTGTTGATGCGCCCTTTGATGTAGAAACTGCCATAGGTAAGTCTACCAGGATTTCTGAGATGATAGAGAACTGCGATGTGGAGCTAGAGGGTCATAAGTTTCCTGTTAGACCGTTTGTGATGACTTTAGGTGGTTTCGATTTGGTTCTTGGGATGGATTGGTTAGCGGACTACGAGGCGAACTTTGTGTCACAAGAAGATGATTCAGTTGTCAGCTCCTGATGGGAGTTCGGTAACGGTTTATGGTGATCGGGTCACGATGATTCCGAAAGTAATTTCGATGGCGGTGGCGGGAAAGTGTATGAGGCGTGGATGTAGTGCCTACTTGTCCTATGTATAGGATGTGGATACGCCAACACCACAACTAGCCGATGTACCGGTTGTGTGTGACTTTCCAGACGTGTTCCCAGAAGACTTATCAGGAGTGCCACCTGACAGATAGATCGAGTTTTAGATTGATCTGATACCGGGTGCCCAACCTGTTGCCAAGGCACCGTATCGGTTGGTTCCGACAGAGATGAAAGAGTTGATGGAGTAGTTGCAAAAGCTACTTGATAAGGGGTTCATTAGATTGAGTATCTCTCCTTGGGGTGCTCTGGTCCTGTTTGTGTAGAAGAAAGACCGTAGTATGAGGATGTGTATTGACTACCGTGAGCTGAACAAGTTGTTGATAAAGAACCGATACCCCTTACCGAGAATCGATGATTTGTTTGATCAGCTGCAAGGTGCCAGTTGGTTTTCAAGGATAGATTTTCGATCGCGCTACCATCAGTTGAAGGTGAAGGAACAAGATATCCCTAAAACAGCTTTTCGCACGCGATATGGTCACTATGAGTTCCTTGTCATGTCTTTTGGTTTGACCAATGCGCCAGCTGCTTTTATGGATCTGATGAATCGAGTGTGTCGGCCAATGTTGGATAAATAAGTGATCGTGTTTATTGATGATATCCTGATTTACTCGAGGAGCGAGACAGAGCATGCCGGTCACATTCGGGAGGTTCTAGAGGCGTTGAGAAGGGAGAAGTTGTACGCCAAGTTCTCCAAGTGCGCATTCTGGTTGCGCGAGGTTCAATTCTTGAGTCATGTGGTGAATCCTGACGTGATTATGGTGGACCTGGCAAAGGTGGAGGCGGTTATGCAATGGAAGTCACCAAAGACGCCATCCGAGATCCGTAGGTTCTTGGGTTTGGCGGGCTACTACAGAAGATTTATTCAAGACTTCTCTAAGATCGCCTCTCCACTGACCAAGTTGACCCGGAAAGATGTGAAAATTATATGGGGTCAAGCTCAAGAGAAGGCGTTCGAGGAACTAAAGGCGAGGTTGACTCAAGCTCCTGTTTTGTCATTACCCGATGGAAGTGAAGATCTGGTGGTCTATTCTGATGCTTCCTACTCGGGGTTGGGGTGCATGTTAATGTAGAGAGGAAAGGTCATAGCCTATGCATCCCGATAGTTGAAGGTTAATGAGGTCAATTATCCTACTCATGATTTGGAGCTAGCCGCCGTGGTCTTTGCATTGAAGATTTGGAGGCACTATCTTTACGGGACGAAGTGCACCATCTTCACTGACCACAAGAGCTTGAAGTACTTATTCGAGCAGAAAGACCTGAACATGAGGCAGAGACGATGGTTGGAGCTTATAAACGATTACGATTGCGAGATCCATTACCATCCGGGCAAAGCCAATGTGGTGGCGGATGCCCTTAGCCGAAAAGAGACACCCGAGCCGATTCGGGTTAAAGCATACCAGTTGATCATGACCTCGGATGTGATGAAGCAAGTCAAAGAGTTTCAAGATGAGGCATTGAAAGAAGATCATCTTAACTCTAAAAGGATGAGAGGTCTGGTCGCGAAATTGGGTGAAAACAGACTTGGTGTTAGAACCCGATTCGGTTGTGTGTGGATTCCTCATTTTGGGGATCTACGAATGAAGATCATGGACGAAGCTCATAAGACTCGATACTCTATCCATCCCGGTGCTACGAAAATGGACCACGATATGAAGAAAGATTATTGGTGGCCGGGTATGAAGCGTGACGTGGTGGAGTATGTGAGTAAGTGCCTTACTTGCTTGCAAGTGAAGGCCGAGCATCAGAAGCCGTATGGGAAGATCCAACCTTTGGATATACCGGAATGGAAGTGGGAGCACATCACCATGGATTTCATTACAAAGCTGCCGCGTACCCCGAAAGGGTATGATGCCATATGGGTGATAGTTGATCGTCTGACGAAGAGTGCTCACTTTCTACCGATCCGCGAGACATATTTATCTGAGAGGTTGGCTGATCTGTTCATCAAGGAAATCGTAACTCGTCATGGTGTGCCGGTGTCTATTGTGTATGATTGTGACACCCGATTTACATCTAAATTTTGGAAGAAATTCCATAACGCTATGGGGACGAGGTTACATATTAGCATGGCTTATCATCCCCAAACTGATGGTCTGTCGGAGAGGAGCATTCAGACATTGGAAGACATGCTCCGGGCATGTGTTATTGATTTTAGGGGAAGTTGGGATGACCACCTACCTTTAGCCGAATTCTCATACAACAACAGCTATCATGCCAGCATTGGTATGCCACCATATGAGATGCTATACGATAGGAGATGCAGAACACCCGTTTGTTGGGGTGATATTGGTCAGAAGGAGTTGAGGAGCGTCGAGGTAATCGAGGTTACGACTGAGAAGCTTGAGAAGATTAAAGCCTTCATGAAGGCAGCCAAAGACAGACAAAAATCGTATGCCGATAAACAACACAGACCGATTGAGTTCCAGGTGGGTGACCGGGTTATGTTGAAGGTCTCCCCTTGGAAGGGTATTATCCGATTCAGGAAGCGGGGCAAGTTGAGCCCAAGGTATATAAGCCATTTCCGAATCATCGCTCGAGTAGGAGAGGTGGCCTATAGATTGGAGTTATCGGACGACTTAAGTGGAATTCACCCGACATTCCATGTATCTCATCTGAGAAAGTGCTTAGCTGATGAAGACATGATTGTTCCACTGGTGGATATCGAAGTAGACGAACGACTCAGTTATGTGGAGCAACCAGTGGCAATCATCGATCGAAAGGAGAAAAGGCTGAGAAATAAGGTGGTTCCTCTTGTGCGTGTACAGTGGAAGCACATGAAGGGATCCGAGTCAACGTGGGAGACTGAGGAAGAAATGAGACAGCATTATCCACGCTTGTTCGAGGAATAAAAGGTTTTGGGGATGAAACCTATTTAAGAGGGGTGGACTTGTAACACCCGGTTATTTACCTCTTTTGAAGCCGACGAAAGGAGAAAAAGAAATAAAGTCCTAAGTCGAGGGACCAAACTCGCCAACGAAAGAAAGACGGGTGAGTGGAGGTATATAAAGGGAGAGGGCAGCCCTTACCCTCTCCCCACCCTCATATAAAAGGATGTGTATTGACTACCGTGAGCTGAACAAGTTGACGATAAAGAACCGATACCCCTTACCGAGAATCGATGATTTGTTTGATCAGCTGCAAGGTGCCAGTTGGTTTTCAAGGATAGATTTTCGATCGCGCTACCATCAGTTGAAGGTGAAGGAACAAGATATCTCTAAAACAGCTTTCCGCACGCGATATGGTCACTATGAGTTCCTTGTCATGTCTTTTGGTTTGACCAATGAGCCAGCTGCTTTTATGGATCTGATGAATCGAGTTTGCGGCCAATGTTGGATAAATCAGTGATCGTGTTTATTAATGATATCCTGATTTACTCGAGGAGCGAGACAGAGCATGCCAGTCACATTCGGGAGGTTCTAGAGGCGTTGAGAAAGGAGAAGTTGTACTGTAAGGATTCCTGAAGTCTGATGCAACCCAAAACATCCTAAGTGTCTCAGCAACATGCACTAAGTACTGAAGTGAAGAATGCTTCGGAAGTTTTACACAATGCATTAGAAAATACTCTAAGTGTAAAATCTTCCGAAGCCAAGACCAATATCTTCCGAAGCCAAACATGAAGTCTTCCGAAGCTTCAGAGACAAAGTCTTCCGAAGCTTCAACCTATGAAGACAGATTTCTTCCGAAGACTTTTAGTACACATGCTTTATCTGATGTACTGTTCCATAAAGCACCTTTTCCGCTGCATCTCTGTAAAGTCACCAACTTACATGAGTTGGTGAAAAGGTCCATGCTTTTGGTAACTGTACATTGAGGTCTTGAGTCTGTAACTTTCCACTTTATGTACTTTATCCTTTTTGTAATGTATAAGGATGTGAGCTATGGCATGTCATAGTCACAAGGTCAAAAGGCAGATATGCCTTTTGATCCTACAATTGATTTTGTTAGTGTCTAGTCAATTGTATCCAGCTGGCTTTCAAAGTATAGCCGGCTGTAGGTTGTAGTATAAGTATTTCAAGTTCTTGTATCTTTTTTTATGCTTTGTAACACTTGTAAAAGAACTTGAGAAAGCAATATACTGCCTCCTTGAAACCCATACTCTCTTGTTCTGTCTCTTGCTTTACTTGTGTTCTTTGTATCACCTTTGGTTACCCAGTTCACTGTTTGATTAAAGTTTAGTTAATCTCCTCATTGTGTTGTTGTGTTGTAATTGTGTTTAAGCCCTTAAACGGTCCTGCAATTGGTATCAGAGCTTTCCAGGCTCTTGATATAAGATCTAACCATCTTAAGATCCCTCACACACACAAAAGCTAAACTCTTCAAATGGCTTCCATCTCAAAGACTGATATGGAGACTGGAACCATGAACAAATCCCCACTGATCACTCTTGATGATTTTGACACCTGGTGCATGAGGATGGAAGGCTTCATCAGGTCTCTTGATTCAAGAATGTGGGAATCTGTTGAGAATGGACCTTTCATACCCAGCACCCCCTCTGCTACTGGTGCTGGTATGATTCCTAAAGATGTGGCCAACTACTCAGATGAAGATAGAAAAAGAGTAGAGATTGACAGGAAGGCCATGACTGCTCTTCAGACTGCTCTCCCAAACTCTGTATACAGAGGTTTTAAGAAGTGCAAGACAGCCAAACAGCTGTGGGATGCACTGAAGCTGATGTATGAAGGCTCCTCTGAAGCCAAGGAGAACAAGAAAGATCTTCTGAAGCAGCAGTTTGAGAATTTCACCTTCAAAGCAGGTGAAACCATGACCCAACAATACTTCAGGTATGTTGAGATTGTGGATACCCTAGTGGATGGAGGAGTTCCTCTTGAGAACAGGGACATTGTAAGGAAGTTCATGTCCTCACTTCCTAGGCAATGGACACACTATTGTGTGGTGATCAAGAGGACTGAGAACCTTAAGACTCTTACTCTTACAGAGTTGTATGGGATTCTCAGTGGATACCAGATGGAGATGAACATGCAAGGTTCATCTGGCAACTCCAACAATCAAATGGGTTCAGCCCTTCATGTGGTTGAAAGGGACAGCATAGAACCCCAACATCATCTCATATGCTACCCTGACAACTCACAAAAGGGTCCTTTCATCACCTTCCCGGAGACACCAAGGGAGAACTTTACTCAAGGAAGCCCATTCCAAGAGACAAGTTCTTCTCAAGCCTTTGTGTCTGCAGATGAAAGCTGTGGGAATTATCTCTTCACTCTTGAAGACCTGGACTGTATCCATCCAGATGACCTGGAATACATGGAGATAGTTCAGCAGATGGCTCTCCTCACTCACAGAGCCAAGAAGTTCTACAAGAGGACAGGAAGAAGATTTCCAAGCAATGCTACCAGTGGTAAGTTTGGGCTGGATAAAAGCAAAGTTAAGTGTTACAACTGTAACCTTATGGGTCACTTTGCTAGGGAGTGTAAGGCACCTAAAGCAAATGGGGGCCAAACACAACCCAGACCAAACTACACTGACAAAGCCCCTCAGGCTGAGAAGACAAAGCAACATGCTGCTGTTGCTGTTGAAGAGGGAGGCTTTGACTGGAGTTTCAGGTGGAGGATGCTTCTCCAAACCAAGCACTGATGGCTGACCATGATGAAGCCAAGGTATTGGAACATCTCTGCTCTCCTGAATGCATTGCTAAAGTAAATAGATACAGGTCCTACAACCTAGAGATGAGATCTGATCTTGAGTCATTAAACATATTAAAATCTGATTTTAGAAAGTCTGAAAATGATTACAAGTTAAAGATAGAGGACTTGGAGAAAACCATTTCAGTACTAAAACATGAACATACAGATTTTAGAACTCAGATCCAAGATCTCATCACTAAGTTGACTGAGTGCCAGGCTGAGCTTGTGATCAGCAAAGCCAAGGCAGAGAAGAGTGTTCTTGAAGAAGAGACCTTCAAGAACATGATATCCTCATCCCTGCACAACAAAGTTTGTTATCAAATAGACAGGGACTGGGATCAAATGAGATAGCTCCTCCACACACAATCTTGTCTGTAAGATCTCCTAGGTGTGGAACTTGTGAAGATGAGCTTCCTCTCATAGATCCTGTAAGTGAGGATGATGAAGAAGTGATAGTGAAGAATTCCTCTGAGAAGAGTGAAGAAGAGGATTCTTCCAAGGGCCACTATCCTTCTGAGGAGAAGAAATCAACTGTGATGACCAAGTCCAAGAGAAAGAACTTGATCAGGAAGAGCAAAAGGAAAGCAAAGAAGGCTCAAGAAATCAAGGCTACTTTTGATGCTAAGCAGAAACAAGTTTTTATCTCTGCAGGTTTCAAAGTAGTAAGGACTGAAGACATCAACCAAGACTCCTCAGCTAAGAGTCATGGTTCTTGTTCAAATCATCTCAGTGCAAAGAAGAAGACTGAGCTGCTGTGTACCACTGCTGCACAGCCTGGACCATCAAACTCCAAGAACAGTTCACAGCCCAAAGAACTGTCTCAGCATCTACCAAGATGAAGGTGGAGAAGGGATGTGACCAAAGCCAGTCTTGCTCTCAAAAGGAGACTTCTTTGAAGAAGAAAATGTTATGTGTCATGTGTGAAAGTACTTCTCACATTGCTAAGGATTGCCCATACAATCCTAAAAGTACTGTCCACATGACCAATACAAAGACTTCAAAGAGTCTCAAGAAGTCTCAAGCTTCGGAAGGAAAGTCTGTTTCCTTCGGAAGCTCCAAATCAAAGAAGAAGGTAAATGGAAAATTACCTTCGGAAGCAAAGTTGGTCTCGGAAGAAAGGAGTTCTTCCGAAGCACTGAAGTCTGCTGCAGTGACTGTAGATTCTTCCGAAGGATCAGTCATCAAAACTTGTGAAGTTCCAAAAGCTTCTAAGGTTTTGAAGGTCAAGTCCAAGACTCCAAAGGTGGTGTGGAAGTCTAAGAAAGACCAAATGACTGAAGTTTCTCCATCAACAACAGCTGAAGATCCCCATAGTACAACCATAGGATCTATTACTGTTGCATTACCTTCTATTACACTTAATGAGCCCAAGACAAGTAAGGCTTGGGTTTCCAAATGTAACTAATCATTTTCTTTGTGCAGGAACAGCTCAAGACAAACAGGAATGTCTGGATAATTGACAGTGGCTGTTCCAGGCACATGACAGGCAATAGGTCTCTACTCCATAATTTTGAGAGAATTGATGGAGGACCAGTTGCTTTTGGAGGAGATGAAGGTGGTTACATTTCTGGAAGGGGCAAGGTCACAAATGGTAAGCTCAGCATTGAGAAGGTAAACTTTGTTAAGGAGCTTGGGTACAATCTTCTGAGTGTATCCCAATTTTGTGATCAGAGTCATAACATGCTCTTTACTGAGCATGAGTGCATTGTTCTCAAGCCTGGAGTGGTCATTCCTCATGAGCATATCCTGCTCAGAGCCCCCAGGAAAGGGAACATGTACAAGATGGATTTGCAAGAAACATCTCCCTCTGGAGAAGTTTCATGCTTTCTATCTAAAGCAAATAGTGATGAGTCTTTCCTATGGCATAAAAGAATGTGCCATGTAAACTTTAAGAACATGAATAAATTAATTAAACATGATCTGGTAACTGGAATGCCAAAGAAAGAGTTTACAAGTGATGATCATTGTGTTGCATGCCTGAAAGGGAAGCAACACAAGGTATCTCACAAGCCTAAGGAAAAGAACTCCATCACTACTCCCCTACACTTGTTACATATGGATCTCTTTGGCCCCACCAGTGTAATGAGTTTAGGAAGGACCTCTTACTGTTTGGTGATCACAGATGATTTTACAAGATTCACTTGGGTCTTCTTCCTTAGAACTAAGGATGAAACCCCTGAGATTCTGAAGAATTTCATCTTAAAAGTTGAGAATCAATGTGATCACAAGGTCAAAACCATAAGATGTGATCAAGGAACTGAATTCAAGAACCAAATCCTTGATACATTTTGTGATGAAAAAGGTATTACAAGACAATATAGTGCTCCCAGGACTCCTCAGCAAAACGGAGTTGCTGAGAGGAGAAACAGGACACTTATTGAAGCTGCAAGAACTATGTTGTCTGACTCTAAACTGCCTATCACCTTCTGGGCAGAGGCAGTTAATACTGCTTGCTATGTGCAAAACAGAGTTTTAGTAGTTAAGACACATGGTAAGACTCCTTATGAACTTTGGCACAAGAGGAAACCTTTCATTGGTTTTCTCAGGTCATTTGGATGTCCCTGCACCATCTTGAATACCAAAGATCAAATTGCCAAGTTTGCTGAGAAATCAGATGATGGACATTTCATTGGATACTCTTCCAAGCTAAAGCTTATAGAGTATACAATCTCAGAACTAGAATTGTTGAGGAGTCAGCCAATGTGACTTTCAATGAGCACACTCCTTGTGTGGCTGGTTCTGGTCCGGATTGGCTGTTTGATCTTGATTTAGTTACCAACTGTTTTAACAAATCTTGTGAGCATGTTTCAGGATCTGCAGAAAATTAAATACAGGTGATCCTGATCCAAGATTTGAGCTAGGAAGACCTTCAACTCATACATCTTCAGCTCCAGTTGGAACTACTTCAGCAAATGAGGTTTCTATCAGCACAACAATGACAAATTCAGCTGATACATCTGGCATGCCTTCAAATTCCAGCTCAGAGGCCTCTCAACCAGATAAAGACACCTCACTTGTAGAAGACAACAATGGTGATGGTGATAGTGATCAGGAATTTCTTGATGCTAATAACCATACCATAGATGACAACATCAATGATGTCACACACTCATTGGATCAAGTTAATCTTGATAAGTGTGATAATGTGGAGGGTGAATCTTCAGACCAGATCTAAATTTCTCAAATTTGGATCTTTCTCAACAACTTGCTGTGATCCCTCAGCTAAGGATCCACAAGTCTCACCCCACCACAAACATCATTGGAGATGTTGTCACAGGGGTAAGAACAAGAGGACAAACCCATGAAGCAAATGTTTGTCTTCACTCTTGTTTCTTATCTCAGATAGAGCCCAAGAAAGTTGATGAAGCTCTAAAGGATGGAAGTTGGGTTGAAGCTATGCAACAAGAGCTGCTTCAATTCAAAAGGCAGAAAGTTTGGAACCTTTGTCCTCTTCCTCATGGGAAGACTACCATTGGAACCAAATGGGTTTTTAGGAATAAGAAGGATGATAGAGGAATCATCATCAAGAACAAGGCAAGACTAGTTGTTCAAGGATACACACAAGAAGAAGGGATTGACTACACTGATGTCTTTGCTCCTGTAGCAAGACTAGAAGCTGTTAGGATATTCCTGGCATTTGCTGCATCCAAGAACTTCAAGGTCTACCAACTTGATGTAAAGTGTGCTTTCTTATATGGAGTGATTGATGAGGAGGTTTATGTCAAACAGCCACCTGGTTTTGTAGACCCTGATCATCCTGATTATGTCTGCAAGCTTGACAAAGCTCTTTATGGGCTGCATCAGGCACCCAGGAAGTGGTATGAGACACTATCTGAGTATCTTTGTAAACATGGATACAGAGAGGTACTATAGATGGAACTCTCTTCATCAAAGGACAGGGAAATGACTTATTGCTGGTTCAAGTATATGTAGATGACATCATCTTTGGTTCAACTAATCCAAAGCTCTGCAAAGACTTTGAGAAGCTGATGAAAGACAGATTTGAGATGAGTTCAATGGGAGAACTCAACTTCTTTCTGGGAATTCAAGTGAAGCAGGTTGAAGATGGCATCTTCATAAGTCAGTCAAAGTATGTTCAAGACATACTCAAGAGGTTCAACATGACTGATTGTAAGATTGCTAAGACACCCATAGCCAGAAACCACTCCCTTGGTCCAGATCTTGAGGGGGAGTGTGTAGATGAACACTTATACAGGGCTATGATTGGGTCTCTTATGTATCTTACAGCTAGCAGGCCTGATATCATGTTTGCTACATGTATTTGTGCAAGATATCAAGCCAACCCTAAGATGTCTCACTTAATCACTGTGAAAAGGATTTTAAGATACCTCAAAGGTGCTTCAACACTTGGTCTATGGTATCCAAAGAATCCAAATTTCAATCTGTATGCCTATACAGATAGTGATTATGGTGGTTGCAATATGACTGCAAAGTCTACATCTGGGGGATGTCAATTCCTTGGTGGAAGGGTGTCTCATGGCAATGCAAGAAACAATCCTGTGTGTCTGCATCAACTGCTGAGGCTGAATACATTGCTGCTGCAAGCTGCTGTGCTCAAGTGCTTTGGATTCAAAATCAGATGCTGGACTATGGATTTAACTTCAAAGAGACTCCTATCCACATAGACAACAATAGTGCTATCTCTATCACTGAGAACCCTGTGCAGCACTCAAGGACCAAACACATCAACATCAGGTATCATTTAATAAGAGATAACTATGAAAAGGGATTAATTAAACTAGTCAAAGTTCATACAGATGAACAATATGCTGATCTGTTCACAAAAGCTTTTGATGAACAGAGATTTAAGTATCTGATATCAGCTATTGGGATGATTAACTTTGAGTAGACTTTTTTTAAAACTAATTCTAATTATTTCTTCTTAAAATATGTGTGTCCTAAGTTGTCTAGTTCATCACTTTCATAAGCTCATGTTTTCTTTGGATGTAAAATTCTTTTTGAAGACTTTCCTTAGATTCTTGAAAATTTTTGATACTTCGGAAGATAAAATTTTATCTTCGGAAGAAAAACATGTCTTCAAAATAAATAACTGTCTAAGAGATTTTACCTTCGGAAGAAGTCAAATTCATCTTCCGAAGCTTAAAATTCTTATCTCAGACACTTATTTATTTTTAAGGACCTTTTCCTTCCGAAGCAAAATTAACCTTCGGAAGCTTTGTTTATTCCTATACAAAGCATTCAAGGGTTTATTTCTCTTCCGAAGCATAAATCTTCAAGACTCTCAGGAAAATCTTCCGAAGCCATTTTAGCTTCGGAAGCTTTTTCAATCAAAACTTCCGAAGACAAATAACCTTCGGAAGCTTTTCGAATTCCAAGAAAACTACTTTTTGAGCAAAAGTAAACTACCTTTTCAGAGGTGGGACCGACTTCCGGATTTCAAAGTTTATCCTCTTTCATTAACTTTGGTTCAAATCCCTTTTCACATAAATACCCAACGGTTCCCCCTCTTTCCCACTATCTTCCTCAATTCTACTATTCCTCTAACCTAATTCTCTAAACCGCCTTTGCTTTCTACCTTTCTTCACCCTTAAGCTTCTGAAATGGCCAACCTTAACCGCAGAAACAACCCAGATTTCTCCATGCAACTTCACAGGCAACATAATCAAGTTGCTCTGTTAAGCTCTGAGAAAGATGCAAGTTTCTCAGAGATTTGCCAATTCTTGACTCTGTCAAACTACTTCACCTCCCTGACCATTGATCCTACTCTATATGAGGATCACTTGCTTGAATTCTGGAAGACCTGCCAAGAGGTCATTATGGATGGGGAGAAGGCACTGTCTGCCACAGTGCAAGGGAGGACAATCTTCATCACTCCGGCCATCATTAACCAACATTTGCAGCTGGATGATGAAGAAGGTGAGGTGTCCTTCCCAAAAGAAGCTGTTAATCATTCTTTTGAGCAGATGGGCTATGAGGGAGATTTCTCTGTAAAGACCTTCAGGAAAGGGAAGGTCTCATCCCAATGGAAATTCCTGCTCCATGTGGTTATCCACAGCTTGTCAAACAAGCATGGTGGATGGGACCAGATTCCTGAGGATCTCTCCTTTATAGTTCATGGAATGGTTCAGGGGGTCAAGTTCAGGTATTCACAATTTGTTTATACTAATTTACTTGCAAACTTAGACTCCTTAGAGTATTACATGTTTCCTAGATATGTTCAACACATTCTCAACTGTGAACTGGGCTCACAGTTGAGGGAAACAAGTAATATTCTTAAATTGGGACAGATGAAGCCCGGCATCTTTAAAATAATGAAGAAGCCAACTGTAGGCTTCTCAGGGGTAGAAACAGCCCTAGTCCCAAAAATGTTAGAGCTCATTGCTCAAGGTGACAACCTAGCAACACAAGCTAGTGTTGAACCCACACCTCTTTTATCCTTACCCCTAAAAAGACCAGAAATCACCCTCACCTACCAAAGAAAATCCAAACGAACCCCTGCTCAGGCTATTGAGTCTGTGCAGGCCCCCAAATACTCAACCTTACAGGAAGAAGTGGACACTAGAGCTCCCACTTCTCCTGAGGAGCAAACCACTCCCATTACTTCACCTATCAGGGCTGAGGTTCCTCAAGCTCACCCTGATGAGCTCACTAGCCCAACAACCTTAAGCCTTCACTCTGAGTCTCAACACTCAAGTGAACAACCTTCAGGGGACAGCTACCATCCCCAGCCTTTGGATCTCAACCAACCAATTCCCAACCTATCCTTTACACTGATGAAGACTTAGGATTCAGTGAGTACCATGAGTCTCTCTTCTCCTCCCCTACTCAAAGAGAGATGAGTACCTCTGACTCTCCTCAGTCTATCCCACATCAGTCACCTATTACTGAGGTGGACACTTCTGAACCTGTTCAGGATGTCCATATGGAAGAGGCTCTCACTTTTGAAAGTGATTACATCATTAAGACCTCAACCATGGCAACTCAGCCCACTGGCATCTCAACTGAGGCTGCCAGTGAGCAGAGGAAAACCAGCAGCCAAGAAACTCAAGCTGGTGGTGAGAGAGAGGACTTTGGTCCAATCATCTCATCCCCCAATGATTCTTCTGATGAAGATGAGGGGAATTTGAGACTAAAGGTGCAGAAATTGTCAAAAACATGCACCTATTTAGTCTCTAAGGTTAGTCACTTGGAATCTCAGGTGACTACCCTGCAAAACAGGGTCAATGATCAGCAACTCCAGATTTCATATCTGCAGGAAAAACTAGCTGGGAGACCTTTAAGGAGAGCTCAACCAGGAACACAAGAACCTGTGGAAGTGATTGACTTATCCTCCAGCTCACCTATGCAAGTGGGTGATGCTACCAAAAAGGGGGAGAAAGTTGTTACAACCACAGAACCTGGGAGTTCTTCAGAGAGAATGGACATAGAGGACTCACCATCCTCACTTGCTGTTGTGCATTCTCAGCAACTTCCTCAAGTTCACATTAATGTGGACTCTATAGACTCTCTCATCAGGAGTCTCTTTGAGGAAGGTATACCAAGGGCTGTCTCATCTCCACCACAAGGAACTGGCAACTACATCATAAGGTGGAGGTATGATGATGACAGGAGAGCCCTTATACTTCACAGAGTTCAAGGCCAACAAGAAGTTTTTCAATTCCAAAGCCTGAGCTTCTATGAAAGACTGGATTTAGTCAACTTGCCACTTGTCAATCCAAGCAATTCAAGACAAGCTGACAGGCTGGCTCAAAGAATCCAAGACAGGATCCTTGCAGAGTTCACTCTAAGAAGGAGACTTAGGAATCAGGCAATGTCATCGGTCAACTGGATGTTGAGGTGGACCCTAAGATTAGTTTCATAGGGGAAACCTTGACTGAAGGCCCAGTGACAGAACCTGAGACCCCTGTCTCATCATCAACAACTGCTGCAGAGGTCCAAACTCCATCTGAGACACCTGCTGGTGAAGGTGTTTCTCAGCCTCTCTCTGGCCAGAGCATGGAAGCTACTCCAAGCAATGAAGGCCAAGCCTCAATCCACCCTGAGTCACAAAGGTCTGTTGGTGACAAAGGGAAAAGGATAATGACTCCTGAGGAAATTGAGGAGGAAGAGAGAGAGAGGAAAAGGAGACTAAGGGGAGAAAGTTCTACTGGGTCATCTAGCTTCATGCAAGCTGCAATCAGGGCTGCCCCCAGACCAAATACTCAAGATGATGAGTTAAGGGCAGTCAGGATTACCTACTACAGACCAGGAACTATGACATTGATGAAATCATCTCCCTCCCCTTAGAAGAGTTAAATGAACTGGCTGACATGGAAGTGTCAAGAGAGTTGAAGGAGAAAGAGGATGCAAGGTTACTTCTCCAACTCAAAGAGGAGAAGAGACAGAAAAGACTTTACAAGCATGCTCCCACTCTCTCACCAGTTCAAGAAAGTCCTGCACAGGAAGATGTGGCTCCACAAGAACCTCAGGTAGATAAAGAAGAAGATAGGATCAAGATGATCAACTACCTGAGTGCCACAGGCTTCTATCAGGCAGATGCACTTCTTCCCCTGTCCTATGACTTCATTGAGTTCGAGTATCTAAAGCAACTTGAGCTTGAGTTAGTCAAGGAAAGAAAGACAACTAAAAGGAAGCTAAGGGAAGAAGCTGCAAAGTCAAGAGCCATCATTCAAAAGAATGCAAAGAAGTCTGCTGACAGACAAAGAATGATGAGCTTCTTGAAGCTATATGGATTCTCCGGAAGGAGACTTGGCCCCATGTCTCTATCCACTATGGATGAGCATATTAGGGTGATCAAGCAGAAGATTAAAAGTGGAGAACTCATTGACTTGCACTCTCTTCCAAGTCAAGTCCCACCTGAAGTGGAGGTCAAGTTTGAACAACCAGAGACACCTCAACCAGCACCTCCAGCTGAGCCTCAGCAAGCTTCATCTTCTGATCCTAGGCAGGGTCAAACTCCCTCTCCTTCTGAACCTGTGAGGGAGGAACACCCAACTGAGAAAGACACTGATGATCAACATGGTGCTGCAGACCAGTCTTCTCAGTTAAAGACATCCAAGAGGAAGAAGAGGATGGCTTCTAAACCAAAGACTAAGAAGAAGAAGCCAAAGTCATCTACCTCTGCACCTCAGGCTGAATCAGATCAACCTGAGGAAGTGCATGATGAGGCAGCCCAATCAACTCCTATTCAAGTGGCTCCTCTAACTAGTGAGACACCCATCTTGTCCTGGACTTACTCTACCAATCCAGAAAGATGGAATGTTATCAGAGATCAAGGTGTTGAGAATGTCTACTCATGGCAAGACATAATCAACTTACCTCTGCATGATCTCTTTGAGATGAGAAGATACTATGAGAGTCTTGATGATCCTGACCATCTAATGAAGAAAGGAATGGTCTTGATTGTACTGAAGACTACCAACATTTGAAGATCTTCTAAGTGTTTTGGTAGCATCAGCCTAGGGGGAGTTTGTAAGGATTCCTGAAGTCTGATGCAACCCAAAACATCCTAAGTGTCTCAGCAACATGCACTAAGTACTGAAGTGAAGAATGCTTCGGAAGTTTTACACAAGCATTAGAAAATACTCTAAGTGTAAAATCTTCCGAAGCCAAGACCAATATCTTCCGAAGCCAAACATGAAGTCTTCCGAAGCTTCAGAGACAAAGTCTTCCGAAGCTTCAACCTATGAAGACAGATTTCTTCCGAAGACTTTTAGTACACATGCTTTATCTGATGTACTGTTCCATAAAGCACCTTTTCCGCTGCATCTCTGTAAAGTCACCAACTTACATGAGTTGGTGAAAAGGTCCATGCTTTTGGTAACTGTACATTGAGGTCTTGAGTCTGTAACTTTCCACTTTATGTACTTTATCCTTTTTGTAATGTATAAGGATGTGAGCTATGGCATGTCATAGTCACAAGGTCAAAAGGCAGATATGCCTTTTGATCCTACAATTGATTTTGTTAGTGTCTAGTCAATTGTATCCAGCTGGCTTTCAAAGTATAGCCGGCTGTAGGTTGTAGTATAAGTATTTCAAGTTCTTGTATCTTTCTTTATGCTTTGTAACACTTGTAAAAGAACTTGAGAAAGCAATATACTGCCTCCTTGAAACCCATACTCTCTTGTTCTGTCTCTTGCTTTACTTGTGTTCTTTGTATCACCTTTGGTTACCCAGTTCACTGTTTGATTAAAGTTTAGTTAATCTCCTCATTGTGTTGTTGTGTTGTAATTGTGTTTAAGCCCTTAAACGGTCCTGCACGCCAAGTTCTCCAAGTGCGCGTTCTGGTTGCGCGAGGTTTCAATTCTCGGGTCATGTGGTGAATCCTGACGTGATTATGGTGGACCCGACAAAGGTGGAGGCGGTTATGCAATGGAAGTCACCAAAGACGCCATCCGAGATCCGTAGCTTCTTGGGTTTGGCGGGCTACTACAGAAGATTTATTCAATACTTCTCTAAGATCGCCTCTCCACTGACCAAGTTGACCCGGAAAGATGTGAAGTTTATACGATGTCAAGCTCAAGAAAAGGCGTTTGAGGAACTAAAGGCGAGGTTGACTCAAGCTCCTGTTCTGTCATTACCCGATGGAAGTGAAGATCTGGTGGTCTATTCTGATGCTTCCTACTCAGGGTTGGGGTGCGTGTTAATGCAGAGAGGAAAGGTCATAGCCTATGCATCCCGATAGTTGAAGGTTCATGAGGTCAATTATCCTACTCATGATTTGGAGCTAGCTGTCGTGGTCTTTGCATTGAAGATTTGGAGGCACTATCTTTACGGGATGAAGTGCACCATCTTCACTAACCACAAGAGCTTGAAGTACTTATTCGAGCAGAAAGACCTGAACATGAGGCAGAGACGATGGTTGGAGCTTATAAAGGATTACGATTGCGAGATCCATTACCATCCGGGCAAAGCCAACGTGGTGGCGGATGCCCTTAGCCGAAAAGAGAGACCCGAGCCGATTCGGGTGAAAGCATACCAGTTGATCATGACCTCGGATGTGATGAAGCAAGTCAAAGAGTTTCAAGATGAGGCATTGAAAGAAGATCATCTTAACTCTAAAAGGATGAGAGGTCTGGTCGCGGAATTGGGTGAAAACAGACTCGGTGTTAGAACCCGATTCGGTCGTGTGTGGATTCCTCGTTTTGGGGATCTACGAATGAAGATCATGGACGAAGCTCATAAGACTCGATACTCTATCCATCCCGGTGCTACGAAAATGGACCACGATATGAAGAAAAATTATTAGTGGCCGGGTATGAAGCGTGACGTGGTGGAGTATGTGAGTAAGTGCCTTACTTGCTTGCAAGTGAAGGCCGAGCATTAGAAGCCGTATGGGAAGATCCAACCTTTGGATATACCGGAATGGAAGTGGGAGCACATCACCATGGATTTCATTACAAAGCTGCCGCGTACCCCGAAAGGGTACGATGCCATATGGGTGATAGTTGATCGTCTGACGAAGAGTGCTCACTCTCTACCGATCCGCGAGACATATTCATCTGAGAGGTTGGCTGATCTGTTCATCAAGGAAATTGTAACTCGTCATGGTGTGCCGGTGTCTATTGTGTATGATCGTGACACCCGGTTTACATCTAAATTTTGGAAGAAATTCCATGACGCTATGGGGACGAGGTTACATATTAGCACGGCTTATCATCCCCAAACTGATGGTCAGTCAGAGAGGACCATTCAGACATTGGAAGACATGCTCCGGGCATGTGTTATTGATTTTGGGGGAAATTGGGATGACCACCTACCGTTAGCCGAATTCTCATACAACAACAGCTATCATGCCAGCATTGGTATGCCACCATATGAGATGCTATACGGTAGGAGATGCAGAACACCCGTTTGTTGGGGTGATATTGGTCAGAAGGAGTTGGGGAGCGTTGAGGTAATCGAGGCTACGACTGAGAAGCTTGAGAAGATTAAAGCCTTCATGAAGGCAGCCAAAGACAGACATAAATCGTATGCCGATAAACGATGCAGACCGATTGAGTTCCAGGTGGGTGACCGGGTTATGTTGAAGGTCTCCCCTTGGAAGGGTATTATCCGATTCAGGAAGCGGGGCAAGTTG